>JANHZT010007302.1:0-19897 GCA_032468215.1 Stegonotus admiraltiensis | reverse complement strand
GCATGCATGTGGGGGGAGGGCAGGGGGCACATTGAATTATGGGTGTGGGCACGCAGGCATGTTACCCCCTGCAGTCCCCCCGCTTTTGGCATGTGACGGCAAAAAGGTTAGCCATCACTGTCCTAAATGAATGACTTCATACATGGAAGCTAGTAAAGGCCAAGCAATCTTATTCTTACCAATGCAATATTCCAATTGATAAAGTCTGTATATCATTAGTCTTCAAAAAGAGGGAGGGGGAAAAGAGACATATTTTAAAAAACCAACTAACAATACTAGGATGATTCTAAAGCAGATAATTAGCAATTATTTTGTAAATAAGTTGAATGCAATGCTGACTGTGAGAAACCTTCATGGATTTGTCCCAAACAGATTAATCTTAGTTTTGCAGAGACAACTAAAAGCCAATCTTCATTATAGCTAAATGGCCAGATCATGTACCAAAAAAATGAAGATACTAACTTAAGATGTATGTCAAAAAAAATTCTAATGGGGAAGTGATGAGTTACTGTTTAAAAGACCATAATGGAACAAAGCATCTTTATATGCGCATTTTTGTTTAGTTTAACCAAATAAAGTTTAACCAAAAGCATACATTGAAGCTATAAGAAATATATGAAGTACATCTTCCAACTGAAAATAAAAATTAATAAATTTCTGGCTTAGGTTATAAAAAGAGACATCTGTTTCTCTATCACTTCAAAAGAACACTATATTCAGAAATATATCTTGGTATCTTGGGAATTTAAAGCAGACTGATGAAGACTCACACAAATTTTATTCTGGATATTGAAGTGGACACAGTACCTAGTTGGTTGGTAGCTAAGAAATATCATCAGAAAAGCATCAACTCTGTCTTTGTTATAAATGGTAATTTGTTGGATAAGACCATAGCTCCTTTTTGTCAACTTTTGAGATAGTTTGTCCTCAAGCACCAACTAATAATGAAATTAATTAACCTCTGCATTATAAAAGTTCCTTTTATTTCTTATTCTAAATCAAAAGGCAATAGCAATCACTTGTTAAGGATACTATTAACCAAAAGACTCCACACACAAAAAATAAATGAATAGGTTCTCATCATCCTGGCATGTCCCTTTCTGCAGAAAGTGCCAGCAGCATTTGGGGTAGAGCAGAGTGATTGGTAACACAGCAAACTTGCAAGCAAAGAACGTAACACAATTATACCCTTAAATGTTTTAAAACACACACACACAGATAGACATGCACATCCGTAGATAGAGATGATAAATAGAGATATTGCTGCAGGATGCAGGCAGAACTCACAAGCTTGCTTGATCCTATTTCATAACCTACAGCCTAGATTTAGAATGGAGTTAGCAAGCCAAAATGTGACAAAATGTTTCATGGGTTTGATAAGAATTCCATGAAACAAATTGGTATACAGTTTGAAAACAGGAGAGGGGATAGAATTGACAACAGTGTAAAGAGTTTGCATACTAAGCCAATCACCATAGTTTTTATATTTCTTTGTTGTCAGTTAAGGAATGTTAGAATGTTGCACCCTCATCTCCAATGGCTGTGATGCCAGGATACATTAGAAATTTTCTTGACCAAATGACTACTCTGTTCTGAAAGGACTACAATACTCTGGTCAAAACAAAACTGAGTGTGAAGAAATTTCCAAGAAAGTAAAGGAATCGAAGTTTCTGTTATATTTTTGATACACACAGAATAAATTCCAAATGCTGAGTCCTTATTTTGCAAAAGAGATGTTGAAAAATATTGATAAGAATTAAACAACTCAGGCTGTAAAATCCACCATGGATTTCAGTCGAAACAAATATAGGGTCTGTCCAAATGGATTCCATCAAAGCACAGATGGGCAGCAATGAATACTATCTGCCAATGTGTCTACTCAACAATGTGCACAAAGGGAAGTAAATATGGAAAGAAATATTGAAAAAAAGGTGTGCATATCTCTCTCTCTCTCTCTCTCTCTCTCTCTCTCTCTCTCACACACACACACACACACACACAATATTCCCTTTTGGAATAAGGAACATTTTACAAAGCACTCAAGAGAGAATAAGTATTAGTAAGCAAAAGAAATTGAAAAAGATAAGCCAAAAGAAAAAAAAATGTACCTGATTTAATTTACCACAATACCATTTATTGTATTGTTCCATAATTTTCTACCTTTGTATTCCCTCTTTCTATCACATCCATACCCATTTCATCAACTGCATTTTGTTTTCAAAAAGTTATTAATAAATTTAATGAAGCATCAGCACAATCTATTCACTACCTTCTAAATCTCAATATTCCTCGCTCTCTCAACCCTTATACTCTTCTTTCATATATTTGACTTGCAATTTCATGCTATTCATTTTCTCCATGAGATCAAACCTCAGTATACCTCTTTTTTTTACTTTTGATTACAATCCATGTTAATTCATCAACCATTCATTCTTGATCATAACTTTTTTGGTTGTACTACATAAACTTAAGTACCTCATTTCCAAAGCAAGTAACTTACTTTTATGTTTCTTCTGACACACCAACTCTCACTTCCATATAACAAAGTGAGTAGGAGCACCTATAATACATATTTTAGTTTCTTTGACCGTACATTCATTCTCAGGAAAGACCACTTTCTTTCAAGCAGCATTTGCATGTCTTAATATTTCTCTAGCTATTTTCTCATCTTTTGAAAACTTTCTTCCAAGGTACAAACAATTAATCTCCTTACTTTTCTTTTTCACCAGTTAGGTATAACTTAATATGCTTAATTTTTCCAATCAGTCACAACTAGTTATGAATTTATTTTCAGGCTTGTAGTCATGCTCCTTAACATTTTGTCATTTTATCTTCAAAATCACAGCTCTCTATAAACAGTGATAATCATCCTATGAGTCTCTTATTGACCTCTGTTACCCTTCATGAGCATTTTTTAAAATAATGTTTTTTATTAAGAAAGTGTTAACTAAGTCATCAGCCTTAGTTGAACCCATACCACATGCATCATTCCATGCTAACAGCAAGGATATATTACTTGTAAGATTTGATCCATTTATTTAGCTGATAAATGTTTAACAGAATAGTAATAGCAATAGCACTTAAACTTATATTTACAGCACTTTCTGAGTGGTCTACAATGTCAGCATATTGGCCCCAACAATCTGGGCTGGGCCCTCATTTTAGTGACCTTGGAAAGATGGAAGACAGAGCTCTTTCTCATATTTAGTATTTGGAGCATACTTACTAAAGTTCTATAGAACCTTGAAAGACATGCTTCAGAATGTGAGGAAATGCATAAACATTCCTTTAAAAATGTTCTAAGTACCCATATCTTTCTCAATGTTGATACAACTACTTGTGATGGGTGGTGTATTTATTTGTTGCTGAGCCCTAGTCTCAATTCCATTTCAGATTTGTATAGGAAGAAGTCACTTAATTGTCATTTTGGAGGGTTGCAGTACTTATAAAGTTTTCAGAGCCTCTAAATTTATTCTACCTTTTGTGAAATTTAATTTTGCCCTTCTCCCTCAAAAACTTGCTTTCATTTCACTGTTATGTTATGGACATACTGATTAAACTTTTTCTTTACCTATGTGGTTTTCATTTTGATATGTATCCTTTGTTATAAAATGAACTCTACGTTATGTAATAAACAAAACGAGTGAGTATAAGAGAGAGGTTCAGAAACCATTTAGATTTGAAGATTACTACAGAGAAGCTGAACAGTGAAGGGGTACATACTTCCAACCAAATTATCTCGTCATATTCTGTTTTTGTGAATGCTCTTTAGCAAATGAAAAATGTAGCCAGTGAATTAGGATGTTTGTTGAACTCTTCAAAATGAAAGTGACATCTTATCACAGGACTACTTTTGCTCAATTTTACATCTTCTGACTGCCATTTAAAGCAGCTGTTTTATTCAAAGGACTGGATGGTGATATAACCAACATATTTTTAGGTGAAGAATGTCAATTTTACAGTGAAATTTGTGTGCAGGGCAAGTCTGGTCAGAAAGGATGAAATGAAAACCTGGGTAGAATAAATAAGAACCCTGCCACTGAAGCACAGCAGATGTATACTGATCTTGAGCAATACAGGAGAAAAGCATGGAGGGAAGCATCAGCAATACTTGTTGATTAAAGCATCACATTTTATAAAAGTATCAATAGGAAATGCTGGTTATTTGCGCAGTGAGAAATAACTGATTGGAACACATCACATACACAAACACACACACACAGACAGAGAAACACACACAAATGCCATCACATTGTTCCATTTTAGGGTAAAGCATAGGAAAAGAACACTACATAATAAGTTAAAGAAAATCACAGCACAGGAGGAAAAAAAGAAAAGACCTCATAACTAGATTCATATGTAAACTGATTTTTACATGTGCACCATTAGCTTACTTGCTTATAAATTTGTTGAACAGATTAACATGATTGTCTGATAAACATGTCACTGGATGGCTAACAATAAATAAAATAAACCCAATAATAATTTTAAAAAACAATTAAAAGCAACGTTTCATTAACACAGCAAACTCAACAAATAACCAATCACCTCATCAAGAACAAACACTTGTGGGAAGAGTCTGGTCTTTAAGGCCTAGATAAAATAGAAGGGTTGGGACTATCTGAATCTCAGGGGTTATGTTCAGGTTCCACAGAACAGGTATTGCAACAGAGAAGACATGATTCCTGCTGCTATTACATGGTATTGTTTAATAGAGGGAATGTGGAAGACACTGTCCTCTGCCAGAACTCACAGAAACAGCAAAAATAATAGGAGACAGATAGTCCTGTCCTAAACCATGAAGGACTGTATAGCTGATAACCAGCATCTTGAGTTGAACCCAGAAGTCTACTAGAAGCTAGTCAACTCATGGAGATTGTTACATGGTTGAATTGAGAATTCCCATTATCTACCTGTGCCTTGCATTCTGGATCATTGGCGTAGCCAAGGAAAATCCTTCTGAGGATTTTCAAGGGAAACTCCATTTAAAGCACACTACTGTACTGCTGATAGATTGTGATTGACAATAAGCAATCTAGGAAAATTATGACTGACAATAAGCAATCTAGGAGAAGGAACAACTGGCACAAAAGATGGAACTATGCAAAAGCCCTCCTCGCTAGCCCTCCAGCTAGAGTTGTTTCCTAGTTCTTAAACAGAAGCCAAAGACAAGGAGGACCTGGGAAAATGCTACATATTTCAGAACCAAAAATGACAAACACTCAAATCAGAGAGATCCCTCAAACCATAACTGTTCAGACTTGTCAGGCTTGAGCTTGAGCCTTTTACTATACTATACTATACTAAGCCTCCAGACACTAATGTGGTCAACCCAGAGTATAATTGAGTCCCTCTGAGTAGCACTTTCAAGGTATACATAAAAAGGAACAAGGAGAGTAGAGCCCTTTGGAAACTTACATGTTAGGGGGCTTAAGACTGGACTTCTCTCTCTCTACCAATGTCAAGTGGAACAAGAAAGGAACAGTGGAGGAAGGAACAGAGCTACTGCCATATTGTGCTTCTAATCTCCTAATCCCCTACTGATGGTATCAAAAGCCACTAAGAGATCAAGGGAGGCCATGATGAATGCATATTAACTATCTTTACCACACTTTAAAGACTAATTATGCAAAATATGGTTAGTGATTGTTGTGTATTAATTCTCACTAGGGACACCAGACAAGAAAATCAACTCCATATGAAGACTAAAACTACTTTTATTTAGTTTGGCTGCTATAAGAAAACCTTGAAAGTCTGATAGTGCTGTCTGTTCTCTTATTTCTTATACAGATAGTCCTTGGGTTATGATTGCTGATTCAATGATTGCTCAAAGTTATGACGGTGCTGAATGAGGGGAACTTACAAAAGATTCTTTGGAGTTGCGGTGATCATGTGATTATAAATCAGGCACTTGGGTGCCCAACTCAACAATAACATCTTCACAATGAGCCATGGTCACATGATCACCATTTGTGACTTTCCTGCAAGCAAAATCAATGGGGAAGACAGTAAGGAAGGTTGCAAGTTGTTCCCACTGCTTTTCTCCTGAGGAGCCCTGCTATGAAAGACCTCATAGTCCACAGCCCTCCCCCATTCTGAGCTCCATAACTGGGCATAACTGTGTAACTATCAAGCATAACTATTTTTTGTAGGAGAACGAATAGGAATCTATGCCTATGCACCACTGTAACTTGTAACTCAGAAAGGCATTTATATAGGCATTTTTCTTCTTTTTCTGCAGGTTAGGCTGCCAGCAATCTTCACTGGTATTTTTACCCCCAACCCCTTAATGTTTTAAGAAGAAAATAATAAAAAACGATTTTGTATTAATTGCTGATTTGGGCCTTCCTTTCACACAATCGTTTGATTCAGTTCATAATAGAATAATGCTGTATATATTGTTTCAAAGGTAATCCTTGCTAGTAGTTACTCTAATCATTTTAACTGCTTATAATGTGACTAAAAGTATTATGAATTGGGTATAACTTTTTTTCAGTTATTAAGTTCTTATGTCAAATGAAGTGATTTGTGGTAAAAAAAAAAGCTTTTTTTTAAAAAAAAAGCTTTTTTGCAATGTGATGCCATCCAGTGTTGTTTTCTCCAAAGAAAAGTATTAATTGTTGCCATAGCACAAATATTACAGAAATTATACATAATGAACCAAAAGACATTCCTTTTGAGAACTGCAAATTTCATTTTCAAAAGGAGCTACAAGAAGTGACTCTGATATGAAATCAAGCTTCATGTTGATTTATTTTTATAAATTTATTTATTTATTTGTCAAATTGATTTGCTGCCTATCTTGCAGTTCAGGTGACTCTTATGTTACTAAAAGAGTGGATGTACTTAAAATAAAAGTGTAACTATGTCAGTTAAGGATTTTGAAAGGTATCATTTGAAAAATGATGATACCCAAAACAAAGTGAAAACGTGAAAACATACGTGATTATGATACAGGTACACAAAATAATTAGACAGAGTAAGCAGCATCCAATGAAAGATCCATCAAATCACTATGCAATACAATTTGAAAGCAGCATGAATTAAAGCTTTTTATCCAAAAGAAAGAAGAAACGGAGGAACTTCACTTCTCTCAGATGTGAGTTTCACAATAGGGATTATACTAAGAAGACAGAATACCCGTCAATGCATTTTAAGATGGTGAACTTACGATAACAATTTTAAGTTTATATGGAAGGATAGAATTCTTCAGAAGCCCAGCAATAGACTATTAAGGTTTTGAAGGTCATGGTTGCAAGGTCTAGCTGTTTCACTATATACTAACAACAGATTTTGGTTGGGTGTAATTCCACTTTTTCTGCAGTCTTACTTTAGTTGTTACATTTTTATCCTGCCTTTAATACTCAAGGTGGTGAACATACCTAATATTCTTTTTTCCTTCTATTTTCCCTGCAACTCTGTGAGATGAGTTGGGATGAAAGACAGTGACTAGCCCAAAATCACTCAGTAGCATGAAAGCTTTCATGCCTAGAGCAGGACTAGAACTCAAGTCTCCTTGTTTCTAGGTTACCACCTTTAACCATTACACCAAACTGCCTTTAATCTCTTACTTACATTGTCCTAGAATTCCATCAATAGAATCACCTTTCTGTCCCATTAACTCAGCCAGCATTTCACCAGACTTATTAGATCATTAAGTATATTCAGAAAACTCAGCCTTTTTGGATTGACCAATTTCATAGTTTCCTTAGCCCTGCAAACATGAAATGGCACATTGACTGTGCATTATTATCATCTGTGTTTTATTTGGTATACTCTTATATTTAAGTGAAGTTTAAGACTTTTCTTAAGACTTAAGATCTTTCCTGGCAACAACAATCCTGTGAAATTGGTTTGGCTAACACAAAGCCATGAGCTGCTGAAGAGAGGATTTTTCAGCTTGAACCTAGAACTTCTGTGAATCATTCAGGGGACATAATTATTACCTTTATAATGTTTGGCACCTATCTGGCATAATCAACAGCTATCGTTGGCTATTCTACAATTGTTGCAATGGAATATCTGCCCTATCATTTATCCCACTTGCTTTATGTTTCAATTTCCTTGTTCATTTTATCTTGATTTTTCTCCTGAGTTGGTTGTCTTCTTAAAATAATCTGGAACCTGCTGCTCTATTATATAAATGGAGAATATGATGTGGCTCTGCAGCCCTCTGCCCTGTATTCCTAAAATTTGGTTAAAGATTTTTAATAATTTAAAGCTTAAATTAAACCAACCACATGGAAAAGAGCCCACTCCAGAGAAGGTGTGATGTCCCTTGGACATATCTTCTATGCCTCTCAGAGGCAAATTAGCTTAACCCCAGAAGAATAATAGTATATGTGGGATTAGAGTAGACTTTTAAATCTACATTTGGTAGTGAAACTATGAATAGGAAAGAAAAGGATAAAGAATGGAAGGTAAAATAAAGTATAGCATTGGGATTTATATTTGAAATTTCTTACAATTACAATTTCTTTTTTGTTTTTTTCTTTTTCAGGTGGATAAACCATGCTTTGTTGTGCTTTTTGCATGTACTATATCACTACATGGAGGAATAGAAAGCTTAGCATTAGACTCCATGAAAGCGGGGGCGGGGGGGGACTAGGTCTGAAAACTATATGAGTGTATGCTGTGAAAACCAATCAATGTTTTTGTAATTTTCTGAAAAATGCATTGAAAAATATGTATCAAGAAATCTAGGCAGCAATTTATAACATATAGCTGGGAAAGAAAAAAAATCACTGTGCAACTTACCACTTCTTCATGGGTAGCGCCTTCTACACTTATACCGTTAACCTAAACATCATAAAAGGATTATTTGAAACATTAGGCAAATAATACGAAGCATTTAGTATAAGCATTAAAAAGCAACATACTTTACAGTAAGTGTATAGAATCAACTGACCTGTATTACGGCATCTCCAATAAATAGCATTCCTGACTGGTCTGCTGCAGAATTATAAAAGAATTAAAAATTACTTGAGAGACTTAAAATGGTTTACGCTGCTACAAAAGTGTTATTTTTGTGAAAGTTGTTCCTGAAACAGCATCATAGTAATTCACTAAAAAAAAATGGTACCGTTTCTAAGAAAATTATGAAAGCTTCTTTTCATTGACAAAAGATTATCTTATAAGAACACAATTATGGTTTCTCATTAATGATAGATTTCATGAAAATATGGAGGAAGCATGGTTCTTATGTGTGAATAGCATTGGTAATATAGGAAAGTAGGAATTCTGCTTCCTTTGTTCTTTCTTCCTGAAAATATGTCCATAGAATGTAATAATCAAAGGAGATGCAGTAGGAATTTAATTAAGTGTGAACTTGAATTCAGTCCACCAAAGTTCAGTTCATAATTTGCATCGTTTCTGCAAAATAAAATTAAAGTGAATGCCAACTCATAGTGTATTGAAGAAGCATAAATTGCTGTACTATTTATTAGAAGGATAACACTCTTGTTTCATAGACTTATGAAACACCATATGAATATAAATTTCCATGTGTTTTAAATATTTTTATTGAATATTTCTATAATTGAGAAGGGAATGAATTATTGAAAGCTAAGAACTGTCAGTTATATCTGACAGGGGGATATGTAAAAGTTTTAAGTAAAGGAAAAAAGCATATTGTGATCAATCCACAGTGTACCAATAAACATCAATGCCTCCGTTTCCAACAGGACCACAAATATGGAAAGCCTTTTAGGAAATATTTGAGGGGTTTAAAAAAAATCAGGATTTTTATGTTTGCTTCTAAGTGTCAATACTCTAGTAATTGGCATTTTCTATATAACAAGCTAGAGACAAAACTATATTGTATTATTATTTATCAATATGATTTGTACAGTCCACATTTTGCTTAAGTGAATCAGGACCATTTACAAGAATTAAAAACACAGAAACCCACAATTTATAACTCCTGAGGCCCAAGGATAAACTATAATACCACTCGCAAAAAGTATAACAGCACAGCTCATCCACCTACCTAAATGCCTGAGCAAACAGATCTGAGCAAACAGATCTTCAATGCCTCATAAAAGCTTAAATAGTTGGGCCATCTGAATATCCAGGGTGATGCTGTTCCATAGAGTAGGGACTGACATAGAAGACATGGCGTTGATTAGACCCAGAGAATGCTTTATTAGCTCTGGTGGAGTAAAAGTTGAAACAATGGGAGAGAAGCAACCCGATAAATAGTCTGGCTCTATGCCATGGAGGGCTTTATAGGCGATAAACAGCACCCTGAATTGCACTGGGAAACGTACTGGGAGCCAGTGCAGCTCATAGAGAAAAGGTTTATTACGGTACAAAAAGAAATGCCAAAATTGCCCATATTGCTGCATTCTGGATCAGCTGCAATTTCTGAGTGTTCTTCAAAAAAGAGTGCATACAATAGTATCTTTTTTTTACACCCTGCACCTTTCCTCCCTTTGCCTTCTCTATATCCTAGAAGTGAGGAACAGGTGTTTCAATTCCAATTATCTCGGGCAATGGTGAGGAAGGCTAAATATCTGGATTCTGTCCTCTAGCCTGTGTTGGATAGTAGAAAGAAAAACTCTTATAGAAACATCCAAATGCAAGGATCACAGCTGGATCCTGAGTTCAGGAATAAATGGGGAAAAAAGCTATTTCTATTGCTCAGAAACAAAATGAAGTGACTTTCTACTGACATCTTACTTGCTACTGGGCTGAACAGCTGAAAAACATCTATTTGATTCTTTTCATTCACCAATTTCTTCCTTTCTATTTAGGCGAAATTAATCAGACAATGTAACATGATGGATTTTAAAGGAGACTGGACACATTTCGAGAGACTAAGTCTATCACTTCTGCTAATTGTTTTGGCTTTATGCAACACTGGATTTTCCAAAGGTGCCTTGTTTGTCAAAACAAAAAGGATGCTGGGCTAGAAAAGTCTTTAGCCTGATTTAGCAAGACTCTTAACTTTTTACTTAATCTGTCTTTATTTTCTAGGTTGACCAACTTCCAGACAACTTTGGGTGGTTACCTCTTCAATTATGGCAGGGTAAAAAATGCCAATTAATAATAATAATAAAGATAAGTGAAGAGAGTAACTGAAGCTGTTACACCAAATCATATAACTTTCAGCAGGCATATGCCATGAGGTGATAGAATATAGGGCTCCTCTCTTAATCTTGAAGATATTATTTTTCTTTTATTATTTATTTGTTCTTAACCCACCTTTATTATTTTTACAAATAACTCAAGGTTATTGAGTTATCTACCAACACAATTTCCTCCTCCTATTTTCTCTACCACCACAACAATCCTGGGAGGTGAGCTGGGTTGTAAGAGAGAGGGAATGGCCCAAGGTCACCCTGCTGGCTTTAATGACTAAGGTGGGATTTGAACTCACAGTCTCTTGCTTTCTAGCCTGGTGCCTTAACCACTAGACCAGACTGGTTTGCGTTATCAATATACAGCAATATGTCAAGCAATACAGATAGTTCTCACTTACTAATTGCTTCTTTTAAAGACTGTTGGAAGTTATGATGGTATAAAAAAAAACCCTAGCTTTGCAACCAATCTTCACATTCATGACTGCCACGGCATCACACAGTCACATGATCATCACTTGTGTGTTTCACAACTAGCTTCCAACAAGCAGAGTTAACAGAGTATACTGAAGGAAAATGCAAGTCGTAAGTGATATAAGGCTGCCATGGTAATGCGATTTTTCATTTAGCAACTGTGCACTAAACAACACGATTGCTGGTCTCAATGGGTGAGGACTACCTGTAGTTATTTGAGCAGAATCTTCCTGTAAGCTTTTTGTGATTATTTATGTATTTATAAATAAGTTATTGTGGGAAAGCTCAATGGCACTTTAAAAATCCATCAAGCAAGCCTCAAATCTGTAATACTATTTTTTAAAAAATTTCAGCATTAATAGCAAGGCAACAAAACAGAAGGTAAATTAGCCATCTGACTAATATTCACAACATTTTACCTCCTTCTTATGAATGACAAAACTAAACTATACTTTGGCTAGAAACAGATAATGGGAATAATACTGGCAGAAGATACATATTTTAATTTCCACTGAATGTAAGAAGATGATCCAAACTTTACTTTCTTGTGTCTAAACTTTAATTTCAAGAAATGTACTTAACTACTGTTGTTTATACCCCAATACCTCCATCTGTTTCGGTAATGATGCTTCCAGTTTAATAAGAAGCTTCCTAACAGCTTGTTCTTAGTATCTCACTCTGAAATCCTAACATTTTAGACAGCAGGGAAAGCTTTCTTAACTTGACAGGAATTGGTATGAGCGACAGAATTAGCAATCCTCCTTCTCTTATTTCCCCACTTCCAATGTTTGTCTTTGCTCCAGTTCAGTACCAGTGATGGATACAAGGCAGAACCAGTGATATAAGGATGTCTCAAGAGGGGTTCCTCCTACCCTGCTAGTCATTTGTCTTTTTTTTTTACACCAAAATTAGGCCTACTGGAGGTTTGACACACTCATCTGGACACATTAAAAATAATTTTAAAATTGTGCCACTGAATTTCAAGCACATAATTTGGTGTGGGTTAAGAGATCACTAAAAACGAATACCTGCAACTGCAACTGTGAGGCACACGCCGGTTTTCTGGAAAAGCCATTATGCCATCAATAGAGCTCAGAAATGGGGACATTAGATATGGAACACAGAGTAACATTATCTTCATGTCCATTCTTTGCTTTTATCTGTATGACTAAATCTGCCTTTGGAAGGGTGCCACAGCGGCACTAATGAGGGAGATCCAGGATCTCTCCTAACCCCTTACATCACATCCTATCCAATTTCGGGCTATTCAAGTGAGACTAAAAGTGGGAATGAAGGTTTACCTGCCAAGAATACAGAGCGGCTTGTTCCACAGAAGCTATCATAGATTAATAGAATGATGTTTCTCTTGTGATTTCTTGCTACCTCTGGATAATGGAAAAACTCATGCTGCCAACCTGATCATTTTATTTTAAATGTACTTTATCTTGTAGCTGTGTCCTGTTTTTCCCCAGATGGCACATCAATCAAAACATAGCTTCACAGATTTTATTTTCAGCCTCGCAGTTAGTGTATTAGTATGGTGCTCAAATATAAGCTTACTGTAGCGTGTGATAAAAGAGGCTATTTGCAATACCAAAATATTAGCCTGAAATAGCACTAAGGGAGAAAAGCAAGAAAGGATTAGGGATTTAAATCCTTCAATTTAATAATCTCTGACCACACAATAGTGTACAAAGGACCTTCTAAATGATTTATAAACTCTTAAAGCAATTGCAGTTTATTACACATATTCCACTCTTCCATTAGGCAGTCCAGCAGGGTTTACAAGGCTTCTCTGATCAAGATCACTGCCAAGAACAGACCTACAACTTGGTTAAGGCCATAATAGACTCTAAAGCAATAACATATAAGTGACAGCAATCCTACTTTCTCCGCATACATAAGACCACCATACTGTAGCTGATAAAGACCAGTTGTAATTCTCTCCCCCCCTCCCCATTTTAAACAAAGATGAAGTGAGGTTAATTTTTTTTGGGGGGGGGGTTGTCATGGTTCCCTCTTTCACAGGACTGTGTCATCTTTTCTGCATTTCCCCTTTTGATGCCTTGCTCATCTCTCCTCTATATCCAAGGTCAACTCTACATACTGTTACACCAACTGCATCCCAAAGTTTTAATCAACAAAAAAGAAATACAACATTTAAGGGCAAATTAAACCCTCCCATTCTCATAGTGAAACATCTGCATCACTTGTCTGCTGTTTCCATGACTCCTTTCAAGATACCGTAGTTAGTTAAAGGCTTGACTAATAAGTTGCTTGATTATGAACTTATCTAAGATATTCACAGAGATAGGACATATCTTTGGGGGGTTTGTTTTGCTTGCTGAGGCCTTTTTCTTGAATAAATGAAAAAATATTTTCTCCGGTCTTGCTTCCAAACTGCATGGTCCATAACTTCTTGGGAATTGTGATTTCCTTCACCTCTCCTACTTTAAGATCAGGCCATTCAAATAACACATTATGAAAATAAAAATGGTAGTTGCTGTTAATATGCTTCCATAAATTCTCTGGAACATCATTCCCCCAGAGATTAGAACGGCTTCCGCTCTAATACTCTTCTGGAAGGCACTGAAGACCTGGTTCTGCCAGCGGGCCTGGGGAACCCAGAGCGGGATGGAGCCCATTAAATGGTTCGTGTGATCTGCTGTCACCAGAGCAGGGGTGTGGGGGGTGATTATATTATACTATATTAATTTACTTGTTTCTTTTTATTAGTTTTATTGTTTTAAATGTGATTTTATATTCTGTAAGCTGCCTTGAATAGCTGGCAATATAAATTCAATAAGTAAGTCAGTCAGTCAGTCAGTCAGTCAGTCAGTCAATCAATCAATCAATCAATCAATCTATCTCCAAATAATAATTTAAATAATTTAAATACCATTATACAGCTTTTGGGTTAAAGCAAACCTTTTCAAGACAAGATGATGATCTTCTGGGTAGGCTGAGCAGGTTTTCTATTATATTTTCAAATGTAGAAATTCTCCCAAAGCTTTTTTCAGTTTTAAGCCTTAAACTTAAATACATTTACTTTTAACTATAGGAATCCATGGAACCAACCTTTTTGATTTTATTTCTTTTTAGTTCACAACTCTATTATTCTAATAAAGTATTTTGTAGAAAGGAAATAAAGCTCTTAAGCAATTATAAAGTAGTCTTAACATCTGAAAATAGAAAGGTTAGTGTAATTTACACAGGCATGTTAACACTAAAGGTAATGGGCTTACTGAACTGAATAACATGACAGAATCTACTGAGTTTTATAAAAGGATAAATCTTCTGAATGGTTCACTGGAAGTAGATGTCAACAAAAGAACTTAATATTTCTTGCTTTAAGACAATACAAAGAAGTCATGCAGTCAAGAGGGAAAGGAATGTGTACATAGCCAACAGATGGAATGCTCTTCTGTAGAATAATGTAGGTCAAAAATTGTATTTTGGGATATTTAACAAGTGAAAAGAATTGTATTTTTATTTCATAGTATTTTATCATCCCATGAATGTCTGCATTTTGCTCTGGCTAAATATAGTTTTCTACTATACCTCTTCACAACTCTAGCTCACTAAGTCACTGCAATGCCCCATATATAGACACAATTATTGTTTGGTTTTGTGTTATAAATATTTTTATAGGTGATTTGTCTGTTAAATACACAAAAACTCAGGAAAGCTGATTTCGGCACAGTGTACTAACTGTACAGGCATTTGGGGATAGACCAAAAAACATAGCATGTGAGTCAGAACCAGGAAATAAATAAAATGGAATTTAAATGAAATTCCAATCATGAACTTCCATCCGTTTTCCCGTCTTCTCCCTCTGATGCTGCAGCTCCTATGCATCTGATTGTTTCCTCCTCTTCTGAATCTGATCAGAACTCATTCATTTACTGCTTCAGATAATGGTCATCTATGTTTGAACACAGACAAACCAATTTCTGATATATCTACAGATGTTTCTCAAAGAATATGGAATTGCTATTAAAGAAGAACGTTTAGTTCATGTGTGAGCCTTCAATTCAGTCTTGGCTCCTGGCAAGCACCTAGACAAGTCTACACAGTTTGCTCTGCAAAATTTTTGGATGTGGTTTGTTGTGACTTCTTTCCTAACCCTGAGAGAGAATAAATAAATTCACTCAGCTGTCTTCATACCAAAAAGAGGACTAGAACTCAGTTTCCTGGTTTCTAGCTTGCTGCTTTCACCACTAGATCAAATTGGCTCTTGGGAATGACTGTAGATATTGGAAAATATTTGAGTTTTGTCTGTATGTAGTGAAATGAGGAGGTAAATACAAAGGACTAGTCTATACATAGACTGGTAAAATTTTAAATTAGAAGAACTTCTGAGATTTAGATTAGCCAATTATATACCAGGCTGCCTAATTAGAATTATATTCTTATTGCACAATCTTAGCACATTTACATGGAAGTATGTCCTACAGTCAATGGGACTTACTTGATAGTAAGAGTATATGTAGAATGATAGACACGAGCTCTGGTTTTAAGCAACCTTTGTATTTGCATGTACAGAACTGAGAAATGTTTGGAGGATATTAGAATAGTAGTATTCAGTTTACATTTGCAGAAGCTTCTACAAAGCTTTTTCTCTGCCCTCCTTTCACTTTAAAACTGTAGCCTGAATTCTATCCTAAATCAGTCTTTCACAACCAGTTTACCCTCCAGTTGTATTGGAGTCACTTTCATAATTCTTAGTCAGGCAAAGATGGAAATTCTATGTGCTGAACATTGTGAAGGGAGCAGTGGTGGGTTGCTCCCAGTTCTGTCCGCTTCTTTAGAACCGGTAGTAAAAGTGGCAGGAGGCTCTGCCTACCCGCCCAGACGTCATAATTGACGATCTGCACATGTGCAGAAACTTCTGCACAAGCGCAGATGTGCACATGCTCCTACTACTGTTGGTAGTAAAGGTAAGTAGAACCCACCTCTGGAAGGGAGTAATAGCCTGGAAAAATATGTTCTCAGTAATAAATACGTACATTATTATATGTTTGTTTTTATAGTATAATTTAACCCCCCCTTAATAGAGATACTGTAATTATTCATATTTAAGTTCATATATTAAACAATATAAATGGGAATTGGTTCAAATGAAAACATGAAATAATTTTACAAACTTGCTGTAATCATACTGTAATAACAAAATCCCACTCAAGTAAACTGAATAGACAATGTAAAGCTTTATGCAATCTTACTGAGTAAGCAATAAGTTGACATTACTTTTTAATAAGGCAGGCCACTTTTTCCAGCAGAAATTACATTGCTAAACAGATAGTATTCATCTTATTCTCTCACATTTGACAGAAGTATACTTTGGTGAATTAAACACATGATACTGGGTCAGCAAAGATTGTGGTTTTCTTAATTGCCTGACTTTTATGATAATCAGAAGCATAGCAATATTTAGAAGTCTATGATGTCTGTAAACCCAGATAAAAGCATCTGCTATATAGTTTACACTCATACAACATACACATACAAATAAATATGCCAGCAAAAAAATATCCCAAGCTTTTGCTTCATAACAAGCCTCTTTCAACATTTCAACATTACTTCCAGCCTGGCTTGATCTGGTTGGATTGGAAGACTATGCAGACAGCTCATTTTTTTCCCCTGAAATGTGTATTTGTTTATATCATATTACTTACTTACTTACTTACTTACTTACTTACTTACTTACTATTTAGAAATAACTTAAGGCAGCAAACATACCTAATATTCCTTCCTCCTTCTATTTTCCACACAACTATGTGAGGGGTTTGGGCTAAGTGAGAGTGAATGGCTCCAAATCACCTAACCAGCTTTTATGCTTTTAAGGTGGAATTAGAATTGAAAGTCTCCTGTTTTCTAGCCTAGTTCCTGAACCACAAGACTAAACTGTACTGTTACATTTCGCTGTCATATTATATATCCTTCTTATATATTGTAAGTATTATTTTCTTTTTTCTCTTTATTAAAGAAGACTACTTTTTTCCCCCAGAAGCTATTTTTATGCCTTGTCTTAATATACTTGATCTCTATGGATACAACATTAAAGGCAACAAAACGATGTAGCGAATCAGAGGAAATGTGATAAATTCTTGCCTCTATCCCTTGGGAAGTGGGTGAGTGAATTAGATCTCACATCTAGACACAGCTTTGAAAAATACCTTATGGAAAAGCAATATAAGTTATTGCATATGGAACCACTGCTCATTTGCTCCCTCTATCTTCCCATACACATACACACCATATTCATACAGGAATACAGATAGTTTTGCTGTCCCTCCTACTCAAGAGACACTGTGTTTTTCTCCTCTCCTTTCCCCCTTACTGCCACTAATAGTTGCAAATACAGGTAGTCCTTGGATTACAACAGTTCATTTAATGACTGTTCGAAGTTACAATGGGATTGAAAAAAAGTGACTTATGACTGTTTTTCCACACTTACTACCGTTGCAGCATCCCTGTGGTCATGTGATCAGAATTCAGATGCTTGGTAACTGGTTCATCTTTATGATGGTTGCAGTATCCTGGGTTCATGTGATCACCTCCTGTGACCTTCCGACAAGCAAAGTCAATGGAGAAGCCAAATTCACTTAACAACCATGTCACTAACTTAACCATTTCAGTGAATCACTTAACAAATGTGGCAAGAAAAGTCGTAAAGTGGGGCAAAACTCACTTAAATGTTTCAGTTAACAACAGAAATGTTGGGCTCAATTGTGGTCATAAGTTGAGGAGTACCTGTATTCTGGGTGCTGCTGGGCCCATGTCATAAAGAAAGCTGGAAGATTAATATATACTGTATCTATTTCCTGCTGATCATTGTAGCAAGCAAAGCACTGTAATCAACTGACTGTCAAAATCATATTTCCTGGATCTGACAGCTGATTTGGCATATGACTAGAGGCCCAATAATGCAAAATAAAGACAGGGTGCTGATCACAGGGAGCTCCGCAACATTGCAGAGTGTGCCTCTTTGTTTGGGTAATTTGGTCATATCCTTTAAGGGAAACTTTACAAGGGGGTAGAAATATAAATAGTGCTCTACAAATACATGAAAAGACATCATACAAAATATGACTGAAACCATTTTTCCATCTTTCCAGAATGCAGGCCATAGAATAATGGATTTAAATTCCAGGAAACAGGTAGTCCTCAACTTATAACAGTTCAGTTAGTGACCAGTCAAAGTTACAACGGCACTGAAGAGTGACTTATGGCCATTTTTCACAGTTACAACCATTGCAGCATCCCCATGATCATTTGATCAAAATTCAGAAGCTTGGCAACTGGTTCATACTTATGACGGTTGTACCTTTTGCAACCTTCTGATAAGCAAAGTCAATGAGGAAGCCAAATTCACTTAACAACCTGGTTACTAACTTATCAACTGCAGTGATTCACTTAACAACTGTGGCGAGAAAGATCATAAAATGGGGCAAAACTCACTTAACAAATGTCTCGCTTAACAACAGAAATTTTGGGCTCAATTGTGGTTGTAAGTCGAGGACTACTGCATAGATGTTAAGGAAAAAAAGTTCCTAACAGTAGACAAAATACTGAGGGAGGTGGTGGATTCCCATATCCCACTGGAGATGTTCAAGCAGAGGCTAAATAGTAATCTTTTGGGTTGTATTTAATTTAGAATCCTTCAGTGAAAAGCAGATTTGATTCACTGGCCTAAATGGCCTCTTTCAAATTTTTAATTTGAAGCGCATAAGAAGTGCAGCTAGAAAGCACAGCCTTAGATATATTCCTACGTATCAAGAACTTGTAAATAGAAAACTGCTTTCTAAAACTGGGGACATCACTGCAAAATGAACAAAGTGGAAAGAGTGAAAATCTAGAGAGTACAAAATAAGTTGGGGAAGGCAGTATCCAGGAATATCACATTTTCACTTTAAAGATGTGCCTAATTTGGTATATCATTCTCACGCAATATGATTCTTTCTTGTCTACATTCTTCTAGCATTTATAGGTGGCTTGCTGAAAATTGCAATCTTCTCTCTCAGCATGCCCTGATTAAGAATAATAAAATTCACTTTGCATCTCAACAAAAATGAGCTTGCTTTTTCACAGGATGTTCAGAAGAAAAATCATGTGCAACATGTTTATTATTTTTCCTTTGTCAACCTGAATCCTTCAAAAACTGAACAAGGAAGGAAGATGCCTACAATTTAGGAAGATGTTAATGCAATTAACATCTTAATGATGCCCTTGAAGTGATGTCCCGATGTCTGGAGGCCATGCGGATCTGGATGGGGAGGAACAGGCTCAGGCTCAACCCTTCCAAGACTGAGTGGCTGTGCCTTCTGGCACCCCGATAT
>JANHZT010007301.1:17867-30091 GCA_032468215.1 Stegonotus admiraltiensis | reverse complement strand
CAGCACTTCTGGTGGCAAGTCGTTCCCCTGGTTAATGGTGGTAATTACAGTATCAGGAATCTTTTCCTTAGTTCTAGTTTCCCTGAATTCCTAAGTAGGGAATCATGGAATGCCTTAGGAGCAGGTTAAGACCCCCTGCTAGGAGTGGGTTGAATTGCAATTCCCATGGTCCACCTCCTCCTCTCCGCCATCCCCCCACCCGTTCTAGCCATGGGGATGTTCCGTAGCATTAAAGCAATGTTTCTCAACCTTGGAAGCTTGAAGATGGGTGGACTTCAACTCCCAGAATCCCACAGCCAGCAGAGCTGGCTGGGGGAATTCTGGGAATTGAAGTCCACCCATCTTCAAGCTACCAAGGTTGAGAAACATTGCATTAAAGGGTTTCCTGCATTGAGGTGCTGCGGTACTTGCGGCGGCGTTGAAAAGCCTGTTCTGTCCGCCTGGAGCCGCGCGGGGGCTCTCTTCCCTCTCGTCTCCTTCCTCGCGGACGCTCTGGCCCCGCTCTCGACGCTCTGCCTGTCGGACCCTCTCGTCTGTCCCTCCTCGATTCTTCTGCCCGCATTGTCTCTCCCTTCTAGAATTCCTCGCTTCCGCGGGCGTCTCGTCTCTTTCGTCGCTGCGCTCTCCCTCCTCCGCCTGGCGCCGCGCTAGGGCGCTCCCTCTCCTCTTCCCCCTCTGCGGATTCTGGTCGCGTTCTCCCTGCGTGTCGGAACCGCTTCCTCTCGTGCGGACGCTCTGGCCCCGCTCTCGCTTTCCCTTGGTGTTTCCCCCCCGTTTAGGCCAGGAGCCGCGCGGGGGCGCTCCCTATCATCGCCGACGCTCTGGCCGCTCTATCCCTGCACTCCTCCTACCGGAGTCTCTTCCTCTCGTCTCCTTCGCCGCGGGCGCTCTGGCCTCGTTCTCGTTTCCCTCTGCCGTCTCGCTTTCGCCCTAGCGCCGCTCGGGGGCGCTCCCGCTCTTCCTCTTTCTTCGCGGGCGCTCTGGCCTCCCTCTCGCTGCCCCGGTTCTCTTACTCTCTCCGCATGGCGGTCCCTTGCCGGCTCTTGTGGGGGCTCCTGCGCGGGGGAGGCTTCACGGGAGCCCCCGGCTTGGTAGGCCCCTGGCGATCCCGCTGCTACACCCGCGTTGCCGGGCCGGAGGAAGCGGAGGAAGGCGGCCGGGAAGCAGAGATGGGCCGGGAGGGCGAGGAAGGCTCCAGCCTCCGGGTCTGCCCCCCAGAGCTCCCTCGGGGTAAGTGGGAGGGTCCCCGTGGGGCAGGAGGGGCGGGGGAGGAGCTGGATCCCGGGGTAGGTGGGGGGTCTCATGCCCCTCCCTTTTGGAGCCACGATCCCCCCTCCCCACTTCGGGGAGAGGATGGGGGGGTCTTGCGCAAGGCTTCCCCAGGATCAGGGGGTTTCTGATGGGTCCCTCTGGGCCAGGATGGGGGGGGGCTCTGCGCCCCAGACTCTCTGGGGTAAGAGGAGGGGAGGGTCTACGCCACCCCTTTTGGCCGGGGTGGGGTGGGGGTGGGGATTGTGTCCTAGGCTGCCCAGGGGTAGGTGGAGGGGGGAGTCCCGAGACGCCCCTTTGGGCTGAGATCCAGGTGGGGGGGGTTTAACACCCACCCACCCCCATTACAGGGTCGTGGGGCTCTACAACGGCCCCCCCCACCTCGGCTGCATGACCTTCAGGCCTTGGGCTGTTGACCTTGTACAGGCAGGGCCCCAGACTGGGAAATCTTTGTTTGGGGGGGGGTGTATGACCAGACCATAACCGTCAAACCCCCTCCCTTCTAGCACTGATGAGGCTCCCTAGCTAAGGAAACCTACCAAGTTCAGAGACCACTGAGAACCCCACAGTCCTTCCTCCCCTCCACAAACCCCCACTCCCTTCAAGCACTGATGAGGTTCCCTAGTTGGGTCAAGAGATGCCTGCAAGAAAGCCACCCAACTCAGAGAACACCCAAAGTCCTTCCTTCCCTCCCTCTCTCACTTCTCCCCTTCCTCCTCCTCCTCTCCAAAAGAACCCATTCTCCTGCCACTGGACATGTTACCTGGCTAGATCATGAAAGGTCTGCAAGCTTGGAGATTATCAAGGACCCCGCAGTCCTTCCTCCTCCTCCCCTTTTCTTCCCCTTCACAAATCCCTACTCTTAGCCTTGATAACGTTCCTTAGTGTGGTTCCAAAACGTCCACAAGGAAATACACACCCAACCTCCAACCAGTGGTAGGCAAACTTGGCAAAGCTGTCTTAGGAATTCTGGGAGTTGAAGTCCACAGGGTGTGAAAGAGCCAACTTTGCCTACCACCGACATAGGACATCCTGAGTTTCTGTAGCCGCTTTCAGCTTCCTGACCACCGGAAGATTGCGTTGCCGAGCCGAGAAAAAAACAACCCCGTTGCGGTACATTCCCGATCGATGGGTTGACAGGTGGAGCTCACAACTTCCTTGTCCTGTTTTTGTGGCAGAAACCAGAGATTTGCTGAAGGAATTCCCACAGCCGAAAAACCTTCTCAACAGTGTTATCGGACGAGCCCTTGGTATCTCCCATGCCAGAGACAAATTAATCTACATCCATTCCAACGGGCCACGGAAAAAGGTATTTTTTTAAAAAAAAATTGATTTAACTTTCCTTTTTTCTTTAAAAAGTCCAAAGCTCTGGTTAAATTTCATATCCACTGAACTCAAGAATACAGGTAGTCCTTTACTTGCGGTGCTTCACTTAGTGACCGAAGTTAATGACACCGGGGGGGGGAATTAACTTGGGGTCATTTTTTGAGACATTGGCATTTCTGCGGTTGGGGATCATAAGTGGAGGATGCACAATAGTTTTCTTGACCGCCTTCTGTGATGACTTAACGACCGTCCTGTGGAGCTTCCATTACGGTTGTAACTCAAAGATGTACAGTAGTTTGATTCATGATTTTCGGTCACCACTTAACGACTGCAACGGGAATGTTCCATCACGGTTGTAAGTGGAGGACGAACAGTTCAGGCCTGGCTCTTCCTCTCCCCCCAGAAAGTTACGCTGCTCATCAAGTGGCCCAAAAATGTCGAAGTGGAAGGATATGGGACCAAGAAGATTGACGCAGAGAGACAGGCAGCGGCCGCTGCTTGCCAGCTCTTCAAGGTGAGAATTTCCAGGGTGGGCTTCGCGCGCAGACCCCTTCTGGGAAAGGTCAAGGTTTTTCCTTTTAGTGGGACTCGAAGGACGTGGGGAAGGTTAACAACGGAAAGGGGATCCCAATGGTCGCCGTTGTGTAGTTTCATTTCCTCGCAGACATCTCATGACCCACCTAGGGAACATCATCAGTGTTGGGAAGGGGGAGGAGACAGTGTAGTTTGCTAAGGAAACGCCTGCAAGGAAACTACCCAAAAACCTCACAGTCCTTCTCTTCCCCCTCTTCCTCCTCCTCCTCCTCCTCCTCCTCCTGCAAACCTCCCTCCCTTGTAATACTGATGATGTTCCCTAGTTGGATCATGAGATGTCTATAAAAAAATCACCAAACAGAGAGCATCCTCCTCCTCATCATCATCTTTCTCCTCCTCCCAGCAAATTCCTCCTCCCTTCTAGCACTGATTGATGTTCCATAGTTGGGTCACGAAATGTTTGCAAGAAAAGCACCCAGTTCACAGAGCACCAAGAAGCCCATTGTCCGTCCTTCTTCCTTACAGTCCACAACCCCCCCACCCCCCCTTAAACACTGATGATGTTACCTAGTTGGTTGGCAAAATGACTGCAAGGAAACCATCTGGCTCACAAACACCCAGGACCCCAAAGCTTCTGTCTACCTAGCTTGTCTTCTGTTGTGCCATCCAAGCTAATTTATTTATTTATTTATTTATCTATTTATTTATTTATTTCTCCCTCTCCCTTTCTCCCCCTCCCCCTCCCTTCCTCTTTCTTTTTTCTCTCTTTCTTTCTCCCCCTCCCTCTTCCTTCCTTTCTCTTTCTTTTTTTCTCTCCCTCCCTTTCTCCCTCTTCCTCCCTCCCTCCCCCTTTCTTTCTTTCTTTCTTTCTTTTCTCTCCCTCCCTTTCTCCCTCTTCCTCCCTCCCTCACCCTTTCTTTCTTTCTTTCTTTCGTTCTCTTTTCTCTCCCTCCCTTTCTCCCTCCTCCTTCCTTTCTTCCCCCCTCCCTCCCGCTTTCTTTCTTTCCATCCATCCATCATTCCTTCTCTCTTTCTTTCTTTCCTACCTTCTTTCTTCTGTCTCCACCCACCCCAGGGTTGGGGCCTGCTGGGACCCCGAAACGAGCTCTTTGACGCTGCCAGGTACCGCATTCTGGCCGAGCAGCTGGGCTGTGCCGAGAAGAAGTGGTTTGCCGAAAGCCACTGGCGCTCCAAATCCGGCCCCTCCCTGGCTGACCTTTCGACCTGCTGGCGACGGATGGAGCCCGAAGACCCTGTCCAGCCCTTGGAGCACAACCCCCTCTCCAAACCCCTCCGAAACGAAGAGCTGGAGGAGGGGGAGCTGGAGGAGGGGGAGCTGGAGGAGGGGGAGCTGGAAGAAGATTGCATCGACCTGCACAACGGCCTCTCCATGGCGCGGCCAGGTGCTCAGACGCCGCCCAGAGAGCTCAGGTACGACGTCGGTACCGTCCACCCTTTCGGTGATTTTTGGTCTTTTGTTTGTTGGGCGCAACTTCTGAACGGGCTCAATTTTTAGGGTTCGTTCACCTGGAAACGCCCGTCAGAAAACAGTTCGGGGAGTTGAAATCCTCCCCTCTGAAATCTTACAAACCCGGGAGAATTCTGGGAATTGAAGTTGAACCCGCTTAAACCGTACTGGTCCTTCGATCCCTTGAAGGTGACACCCTCCCTCCTCCAAGGTGGCCTAAATCCTCCGGGGAAGATTCTAGAAGTCCCAGCCACTTCTTCTGCTGGACAATTGTGATGCAACGTGGGCAGGCCTTACCCTGCTTGGAGAGCATGATGGAGCTGATTGGGAAGGGACTGGATGATAGTCCATCGTCCCCTGCCTCGCTGAAATGTGGGTCGCTCCGCGAGGACTGTCGATCCTTCATTTGTGGGTTGAAGGAAGAACGAAAAAGGGGTTTAAGGGAAGGAACAAGTTGTGGGTTTCGTGTGGGGTGGCACGGGAGGAAGGTCTTTGCGTATGGTTGGGTGGTGGGCACAGTCTCGTGGGCCTCCAGGCCTCAACCTTCCATCATACAGCGAGTCCTTGTCTCATGGCCACAATCGAGCTCAACCTCCCTGTTGGTAAACGAGACGGGTGGGTTTTGCCCGCCTTTTACAATTCTCCTTGCCACTGTCGTTCAGTGAATCCCCGTGGTTGTTAAGTGAGTCACACTATGGCTTCCCCGTTGACTTAGCTTGCCAGAAGGTCACAACAGCAATTCGTCATCAATGTGAGTCAGCGCCAAGCGTTGGAATTTCGATCATGCGACCTCAGGGATGGTGTCACGGTCCTACGTGTGAAAAACGTCCCTCAGTCACTTTTCAATGAAAGTGAGCTCAACTCTGAGTAACTCTACTAACGTCTTGTAGTTGACATGCGAGTAGGACATGAGGATTTTAATGCAGGTAGTCCTTGAACTACAACCATTCGTTTAGTGGCTGTTCAAAGTTATGATGTGCCTGAAAAAAGTGATTTTGGACCGTTTTTCACACATTTATGACTGTTGCAGCATCTCCCATGACCACAGGATCAAATTTACACCCTTGGCTGCTGGCTGATAGTTATGATGGTTGTAGCCTCCTGGGGTCCCCGTGATCCCTTTTGCGACCTTCTGACGAGCCAAGCCAATGAGGAACCCAGGCTCACTTAACGACTGTTCCTAACTTAACCACTGCAGTGATTCACTTAACAACTGTGGCGCGAAAGGGCATAAAATGGGGCAAAAGTCACTTAACAGACATTTTGCTTAGCAACAGGAATTTGGAGCTCAATTGTGGTCATACATTGAGGACGGGATGGGGGGGGACCCATTGTAACTTTGAACAGCCCTTAAACCATTGATAGTTAAGTGAGGACTACCTCTCATGCCCAGCTCTCAAACCCAGTTGAAGCAAGGCTAGTCCTCGCCTTAATGACCACCACCGAGCTCCAACTCTCCACAGCTTAGAGCGAAAATCCAGTCCCACGTCCCTTTTCCCGGTCCCAGACAGTCACTAAATGAACGGTCGTAAGTAGAGGACTTCCTGCACACTCCCAGTAATAAAACAGGCGACTGCAGCAAACAGACACACAGATAACGTTTTCTTTTCCCACGCAGGGACACGCTCTCGGTGGAAATGACCGACGACAATACTGCCCTGCGTGCCCTGACTCAGTTTCCCCTGCCAAAAAACCTCCTTGCCCAGGTCATCCAGATCGCCACGTCGTCTTCCACCGTCAAGGTGAGTTGCCACCCAAATGGGGCGTGTGCTTGTGCTTCAGCGTGCGGATTTCAGACAAACCAGAGGATACAAACCCGAATTGTCGTCTTCACAGGAGTACATGCAGTTCCGCACTGTTGGCACCAAAATCAAGATCTGCAAACTGACGTTGCGCTGGCCGTGCCCAATGACCTTCGCCGCCAAGGGACGTCGCAAAGTAGAAGCAGAGAACAAGGCCGCCGCCCTGGCATGTCAGAAGCTCAAGGTAACTCACCCGCCGGCCACATGGAGAAAATACTATAGACTACTACACAATATAGCAGAATATTACAGAATTACCAAAAGTTACAGAATTATAGAATACTACAGAATGTTGCTGTTACATAATTCTGCAGAATTCCAGAATATTGTAGAATATTACAGTATTACCGGATATTGCAGAATATTACAGAATATTAACAAAAACAAGTTACTGAATATTACAGAATTATACATTATGAAATGTTACAGAATTGCAGAATATTGCAGAATATTGCAGAATATTAACGAATATTAACAAATTACTGAATATTACAGAATTACAGAATATTAAAGAACATTAAAGAAATTACCAAATATAACAGAATATTAATGAATATTAACGAATATTGCAGAATTACAGAATTATACTGGAATTTTACAGAATATTACAAGTTTACAGGATATTAGCAAGTTTACAGGATATCACAGAATAATATCCCAGCCCTCCAGCTTCCTCACGTGTGCCTCCTTCCCTCCCCGCAGAGTCTCGGTTTAGTTGACAAGAACAACAATCCACTGAGCCATGCCATGTACAACATGACGTCCCTACGGGAGCTGGGGGAGAACCAGAGGAAGCCCTACCACATCAAAGTCCCGGAAGCCACGCTGCGCAAGATCGAGAACTACTTGAACCACGTAAGTCGGGCCGAGAGCGGAGGGTCCCGGACGATGGGAAACAGACGATAACAGGTAGTCTTTGACTTGCGACCGCATAAGGTGCCCGACACTTCTGCCAAGGGCTGCCTTTGCGAAGTGAGTTTCATCCTGTTTTACGGCAGTTTACAGTGATTGAGGGAACCGCTGCAGTTGTGAAGTTAGTCTCACCGTCGTTAAGTGAATCCAGTTTCCGCATTGGGAGAAGAAGGTGGGCAAAGGGGATCACGCGATCCCAGGATGCTGCGACCATCATAAATACGAGTCGGTTGCCCAGGGTCTGAATTTTCTTCAGGTGACCCTGGGGATACCACAACAGTCGTAAATCTGCAACTTGGAACGGTCCCTAAATGAACTGTTCTACATCCAAATAAATGGATGGAGAGAGGGAGAGGGAGAGGGAGAGAAATAGACAGAGATGATGGATGGATGGATGGATGGATGGATGGATGGATGATAGATTTTGTGTGTGTGTGTGTGTGTGTGTGTGTGTATACATATCCAAGTCACCTGACTGGGGATGTTATGATGGTCGTAAGTGTGAAAAACAGTCTTCAGTTGCTTTTTTCAGGGTTGTTGTAACTCCAAACAGTCGCTAAATGAATAGTCGTAAGACGAGGATCACTTGTATTCAGGATGGAACAACCCCATCCTCTACCAGGCCTTGCCCTATTGCAAAAGAATCACGGAACCCTTTCTTCCTTTTTTCCTCAGTACCCCGTCGACTCCCGGGACTCTCGACCGCCCCGGCTGACAGACGACGTAATGAACTTGAGTAAGGAGAGTGGCGGTGCCCTGAGCGATGCCATCACGGGCAAAACCTACATCCCGCTCTCCGAATCGGAAGAGGTCCGTCTCAGCCAGAACCTCCTGGCGCTCTGGAAACGGCGGGGGAACCTGTGGCAGGATAGCCACCCGCTCCCCGTGGACTCCCACAAGGAAGCCATCCTCTCGGCCATGGAGCAGCACCCGGTGGTGGTGATCGCCGGCGATACTGGCTGCGGGAAAACCACCCGTATCCCCCAGTTGCTGCTTGAACACTTCATCCTGGAAGGCCGCGGCGCCCAGTGCAACATGGTGGTCACCCAGCCCCGTCGGATCAGCGCCATTTCTGTGGCCCAGCGCGTGGCCCAAGAGCTGGGACCCAGCATGCGGCGGAATGTCGGGTACCAGGTGCGGCTGGAGAGCAAGCCGCCATCCCGCGGGGGCGCCGTGCTCTTCTGCACCGTGGGCATCCTGTTGCGGAAACTGCAAGGCAACCCCCGGCTGGAAGGGGTCAGCCACGTGATCGTAGACGAGGTCCACGAGCGGGATGTGAACACCGACTTCCTGCTCATCCTCCTGAAGGGAATTCAGAAGCAGAACCGGCAGCTGCGCCTGGTGCTGATGAGCGCCACAGGGGACAACCAGCGTTTCTCGCAGTATTTCGGGGACTGTCCTGTGGTCAAAGTGCCAGGTTTCATGTATCCGGTCAAAGAATACTACCTGGAGGACATTATGTCCATGGTCAGTCGACATCGTCACTACGAGATCAAGGTGGGCGCTGGAGCGATCAAAGGGGGAGGCGGGACACGCTGGGGACCCTTCCCTAACTCTCGGGTGAAAACGGGCAATCGAGAGGTCGGGACCGATGTGGTTGGGTGACGGGATGGACACGTGGAGGGATAGATGGTTAAATAAGGAGAGAGAGAGAAATAAAGTCAGATGGACAGAAATAAATATGGATGGATGAGTAAATAATAGATAAACAGATACAGATAGAGAGAAATAAAGCCAGACAGGGAGATAAATATGGATGAATGGACAGACAGACAGAGAGGTAGATAGGTAGATAGTGGATAAATAGATAGGGATAGAAAGATAGAAATAAAAGATAAATAGATTGGTTGGATGGATGGGTAGATAGGTAGATAATGAATAAAGAGATAGAAATAAAGATGTAGATAGAGATGGATTGATGGATGGACAGAGGTAGGTAGATAAAGAATAAATAGGGATAGAGAAACAAAGACGGACGGACGGACGGACGGACGGACGGACGGATGGATGGATAAGTAGATAGGGATAGAGAGAAACATGGATGGATGAGTAGATAGATAATGGATAAATAGGGATAGATATAGAAAAAAGATAAATAGGGATGGATGGATTGGTAATGGGTAAGTAGATAGGGATAGAGAGAGAAATAATATGGATGGATGGGCAGATGGGTAGATAGGTAGATAATGGATAAATAGGGATAGAGAAATAAAGACAGGCGGGGAGAGATAAATAGGGATGGATGGATTGGTAATGGATAAGTAGATAGGGATAGAGAGAAATAAAGATGGATGGATGGATAGGTTAGATAATGGATAAATAGGAATAGAGGTGGAAAGAAAAAGATGGAGAGAAGGAAGGATACATAATGAAGAGAGGGATAGAGAGATATAAATAAAGACAGACAGAAAGACATAAATATAGATGGATGAATAGATACACACACACACGTATAGCTATCCGTGTCTCACTTAATGACAGAAATATTGGAATCCATTTTGGTCGTAAGTCGAGGACTGCCCGTCCCATCTCTCTTTTTCACCCACCCCCCCACAGCAATCAGATGACGAATGCATCGTGGACCTTGAGCTGATTGCCGATCTCATCCTTCAGATCGATGCCCACGGTGAACCAGGTGGGTGGCCCCCTGCGCTCAGCCGTGATGGGGTCGCCAGAGAAAGGGGTCCGAGTTGGGTTTGTGGGGGAGAATTTACAGGGGTTGCTTTGCTTTGAGTTGGGGAGAACCAACGACAGTTCATTCAGCCGATCCTGGTTAGTACAACTGGCGATTCCCATGGCTTTATCTTAGGGGAGGGCCGTTCGTTTTCCCGGAGGGGTCACAAGAGAAAAGGGGATTGCGTTGGAGGGCAGGACCAATGGGGCTGTGAAGGGGTGTGGACAGACACGCGTTCAATTGGAAAATAACAATAATATAAGAATAGTGATAATACTAAGACGAATAAGAATAAGAATGAAGATACTTGGTTGATATCTAGGATGCTGGCAACAATCTGTATCAACCATCAGCGCCAGTCAATGATACTTGTGAAACATTTTTAAATGTTCACTTAACTGACTTTCATGTTTAATGAATAAAAAAGAATCATCATCATCATCATCATGATAATAAAAATAGTAATAATAAATAAAATAGTAATAATAATAGCAATAAAGTAGAATATTTGTAGCTTGGGGTTGAGATGAGGGTGCTCTCTGATTGGTGCTCTCTGACCTCGGTTATTTTCTACCAGACGTTTCACAACCCAACTAGGTAACATCATCAGGGACAGAAGGGTGTGGGGTTTGTGTAGAAGAGGGAGAGGAGGAAGGACTGTGGGGTCCTTGGTGCTCTCTGAGCTTGGTTGTTTCCTTGCAGATGTTTCATAGCCCAATTAGGTAATATTGGGGCTAGAAGGGAATGGGGAGAGGAGGAAGAGGAGGAAGGAAGGAGGAGAAGGGGAACGGAGAGAGGGAGAGGGACAAAAAGAGGAGGAGGAGGACTGTGGGGTCCTTGGGACTCTCTGAGCTTGGTGGTTTTCATGCAGACGTTTCATGACCCATCTAGATAGCATCAGGGCTAAAAGGGAGGGGGGTTGCGGAGAAGCAAAAGGAGGAAGAGGAGGAGGACAATAATGAGTGTGGAGTCCTTGGTGCTCAGAACTGGGTGGTTTCCTTGCAGACGTTTTATGACCCAACTAGGGTACACCATCAGGGCGAGAAGGGAATGGAGATTGTGTAGAAGAGGTGGAGGAGGAGGAGGAGGACAATGACTGAGGTCGTTGATGCCCTCTGAGCTTGGTGGTTTCCTTGCAGACCTCCTTCTGGTGTCAAGGAGTTCCACTGGTTAATTCTTCTCACTTGTAGGAAATTTCTCCTTGGTTCTAGGTGACTTCTCTCCTTGGTGAGGAGGATTTCACCACTGCTTCAGATGCTTTGGGGAACAGGTGGACCCCTTCTTCTTGGGGGTAGCCCTTCAAATATGGGAAGACTGCTATCCTGTTACCCCCTCATCCTTCTTTTCATGAAACTAGACATGCTGTGTCCTCTCTTTGCAGGTGGCATCCTCTGCTTCCTTCCGGGCTGGCAGGAAATTAAAGGGGTCCAGCAACGTCTTTTGGAAATCCTGGGGTCTCACAACAGCCGCTATCTTATCTTACCAGGTGAAAAAGAGGCTAGTCCCTCCTTCTGTTGCTTCCCGGGGTTGGCCTGGAGCCGAGGCCGGTGGGAATGTTTTGGACGTATCTGGAATGTGCTATTATGAAGTATACTATTATTTTTATTTCTCATAAACATGTCTCAAATGTACAGTTTATCTGTTGTTAATCATACATATTTTCTTTTATGCTTTCATATTAGTTCATTCCTCACCTTAAAAAATTGGAGTATACTCAGGGTTGCTCTTCCACCATTCCATCTCCCTTATTTTACAACAATCCTTCTTCTCCTCTCTTTCCCTTCCCTCCCTTCTTCTATCCTGTTCTACTTTCTTCTTTCCTCCTCTCCTTCCCCTCCTCTCCTTCCCCTTATAAAGTGTGCTATTATAAAAGACACGGTTCGTCCGGGTAAACAAGAACTCGAGATGGATGGTTGTATTCATCTTCTTCCTCCTCTCCCCCCCCCCTTTTATTTTAGTTCATTCCAATATCCCAATGATGGACCAGCAGAGCATCTTCCCCCGGCCTCCCACCGGCGTGCGAAAAATTGTCCTGGCCACCAACATTGCTGAGACCTCCATCACCATCAATGACATTGTGCATGTGGTGGACAGTGGCACGCACAAGGAGGAACGTTATGACCTGAAGACCAAGGTACTGATGCTTTCTTGCCTCTAAGTGCATTTGGGAGGTACTGGAGCTAATGGACGTTCTCAGAGGAACATTCAAGATGCCATTAATGGGATGATAGAGCTGCTT
>JANHZT010007296.1:289013-300366 GCA_032468215.1 Stegonotus admiraltiensis | reverse complement strand
CCTTCCATTCCCCACCATCCAGTCAGAGCTGAAGAAGCTTCTTGGATGAGAAGCGAAACGTCTTCAAAGAAAAACCAAGAAAGTCCAATTGCCTCTTGAAAAAAGCACCTTTGGGACAACCAGGACCTGGATGCCTGAGAATCTCCAGAGACCTTTTGAGACGATGGTTGCAGAATTGTTCGTTTGTTTCCATTTTCTCTCTTTTCTTTTGAATTTCTCTCATTTGTCTTTCTGAGTTTAGTTTGGCTGATTTGCTCTCCCTTCCTTTTTTTTTTAGATCCTTTTCTTTACCAGTCAACTGAAGAGCAACAGGAACCTTCCACCCTGTTTGATATGCCACACTTGCATGTGGATGACCCAGATTTCCAAAACCTGCTCGTTGTTGAGAATGATTTTCCTGGAATTGAAATGGAGGATTTAATGAAGCTTTATGCTAAGGTAGAAGTCGGTCCATGTCTGTAGGACACACACACTATTCTCTACATGTCCTTCATTTCCCCCATCCTTTCTTGCCTATAATATACAATCAAGGGCATTGACATATGCCCTTGATTGTACGCTCCCACAGAGAGGGGCTCCTCAGGGTTCCGTTGGCCAGACAATGCTGGCTGGCGACCCCCAGGGGGAGAGCCTTCTCTGTGGCGGCACCTGCCCTTTGGAACGATCTGCCCCCGGAGATACGTAGGATCCCTGATCTCCATTCTTTTTGCCTTGCCCTCAAAACTTTTTTATTCCATCAAGCCGGGCTGGCTTAACTCCGTTTTTAGTTATTTTGATTATTTTAATTGGGAACTGATTTTATTTGGGTATCTTAAATTAGGGGCCAAAAATTGTTTAATATATTTTTCAATTGTTTTAAATTTTATATGGTATCTTTTTTATTTGTTGGCTGTTCACTGCCCTGAGTCCTTCAGGAGAAGGGCGGTATAAAAATATAATAAATAATAATAATAAGAAGAAAATATACTCTGGTTTCTCTTAGCTTCTCTCCACAAATCTTTGGACAAAAGTTTCTGCCATAAATTGCCACCATTTAACCATTTAAGGTCTTTCTTTTCTTAACAGCTATTTCTTCAATCATGCCTGGATTGGGGCAAAACTAGGGATGAAGGGTTGGACAACCTCTGGAATTGTTGACCCCTCCCTCCCTCCCTCCCTCCCATGCACATGCACACCTTTATAGAATTCATGAAAGCTGAAATTGGTTGACTTCCAATTGCATGTTGACTGACTCTGGATTATACTTGGACCAAGTTAAGAAAAAGTCAAATAGCTCTTCGTTTTGAGTTACAGGGTTTGCAAAAAGCAAGTTTGGGAAAAGGAAATAATAATTTACTAGAATCTAGAAAAGTAGTGTGAAAAAAAGACAACCAGAAGTATAAAAATGATGTGCTCATTCAATTATTTGGGTAAAATGGAGAGACCTTTTGAATTAATGGCTCAGCGTCCATTTAATTTATTAGCAGGTGTGTTTGTTTGTTTTTAAAAAAAATACACCCCAGTTGCTGCTTGCTAAAATTAGGGTTACCATGACAGTAATCAATGACTAATACTGAGCTTTCATTTCTGTTTGCCTTGCCTCTCAGCTGTAAATTTGTAAATAAACAGATGCTACAAAATACAGCTTCGGTCTGCGTTCTTTATGGGAAGCTGACCCAGTCAAGCTGTTCTGGAATTTCCCATCATTTGGAGAAGTTGCAAGGACCAACCAGCTCTAACTGTACTTTGGTAAAATTGAGTAAATATGAGCTGCATCCACACCAATACTTTCCTCAAATACATGTGTGTAATTTTTTACTATCCTCTGCAATTCTGGGATCTTTCACTCCTTTTATTTTAATAAAAAAAACCATTCAGATCATTGTTGAATTCCTGGTTTTGGTATTTCTGTGTTGTCAAGCATGAGGCATGGTCTGTAGATACAGATGTAGAGGTCTGTGATAATAAATTGTAGGGGTGATGACATTGGCCTACTAGTGCAGCACATCTGTCACAACAACATGTTTTCCAATTTTTTAAACTCTTTAAAAGTTTGGCATATTCTGATTTATTATAAAACATTGAACCAGAAGTGTTAATGTGGGACACCACCGGAAAAAGGGAAGGTTTCAGGAAAACATGGTGGGAGTCCAGGCTCTCTATCAATATGCCCCCATAGTTCTCATCATCCCAGCACTGTATAAAAGATGTCAACGAAAGCAGCTCAGTTACATTAACTTTGCACAGTGCAGCACTGGATGATTCCAGGCAGCATTCTCCTCTGCCTCTGTAGGATACTGGAGGGGAGGGAAGAGGCTCTCACCTCTGTGTCCTTTTTTCCATTTATGGAACTGATGAATTCATTTCAATTACACAAATATAGTTTTTTATTGCAGTCAATCATACAAAAAACTTCTCATTATCCCTCAAAAAAGGATGAACATACATTTTACATTGTAAATGAAAGTGTGAGATTCTTGAGTGATCCCCCCACTTTTGATATTAATAGTTGGCACTTAGTTTTTCTACACATTCTTGGTCACTAGCACTGCAGTGCAGGACAGGAATTGAGCCATATAAATAAAAATAAATATATTAAATAAGTATATTAAATAAATAAGAGCACATAATGGACATACCCTGTTTCTCCCCGGTCACCCTCCCTCAACTTCTCTGTCTCGTTGATTTTTGCATTCCTAGGGAATGAATTGTATTTTCTGGATTCTGGATCTGCATGTATGTTAAGTGTGTGAAGGTTTATAATGGAATATTCTCTCTCCCGCCCCGGCGTTGTTCTAGCTCAGATAGTTACAATGCGGCACAGTGAGAAAAGACGCGTGCCATCAAAATTGCAAACAACTGCAGGCGCTGTAAGATGACATCTACTACATGCGATTTCTCCCATTCTTGAATTGGTTTGGCTGGGCTGCTGCTTTCCTTCTGTAATTAGAGAAGAACATAAGTCAGATCTGCATTTTACCCAATTATCAAAGCGTCAGTCCTTGTGAATGCTCATCCCAGCAACACGTTTGGATGCTCAAGTTAGAGAAAATAATTTGGCGGGATTGGGCCGGTGACTAAACGGGGCTGAAGGGGGACATTTGGAGCCATAAGTCCTCTTGAGAAATTGCCTGACTTCCTTGTGTTTACAGTGTGGAAGTGGCTATGAGAACAGTATGGGTGTAAGGGATGTAACCTTGCTCCTTGTAAAAATAAGAGCCTTTCCTAACGTTAATGCCTTTGTGAGAAATAGTCGCGTAGTGACAACCAGTCTTTGCATTTACATTGTTGCAATGTCCCTGTAATCTCTTCCTTTTGCCTCACAAACATACTTACTTTCCGAAGGAGCTGCAGCAAATTAGTCACAGCAGTTCGGAGCCCAGTTGTAGTATCTGACTTTGCATACTGTGTCAGAAGTTCCTGATAACGGTGAAGGCCCCGACGAATCTTCATCAGACACCGCTAAGACAGAGAGAACAAAAGCTGGGGGTCATTTTAATTCGATTCACAAACCAGACATGGAGATCCTTCAAAAGAGGGAACTTGTTCGAAGCTACAGGTTTCCTTGTATGGCCTTCCCTACTCGGTTGGGGAACTCTGTGTCATGGGTTCTTTTAACTCTACTCAATTTGGTGGGTTCAAGACCCAAAAGAGCCAACAACACAGGTCTCTATAGACAACGCACAGAAGCACTTCAATACTATTAAACATTAAACACTTCTCCACAGCTACTTTTCCTACTAGTACTTGTGAGTACTGCTAGAGAAAAACATCCCATTCAAGTTGCTTCGGGCTGTCCCAAACCCCTCCCTCTTCCTCCCCCTCCCCACACTCAGCTTTTATAGGCAACCTTGCCTTGCTAAGGTGAGGAGGAGGCTTAAAGAGACAGGACAAAGGCAGCACAGGTGCTGGCAATCTTCTGGACAGCCATTCTGCTCTCACACTCTGGTAAGAACAGAACTTGTGTGATATTTTCCCTCCTCTACCCCCGCCCCTCCTCGCCCACTTTTAAATTGCCAGCCTCAAAGCTGCTTCTAAAACATCCTTTAGAATGGGTGTTCTGCTTTCCTAACTATTGGGGGGGTGGGGGTGTCTCCAAACATGGCAACGTTTAAGGTTTCTTCTTTGATTTCCAGCTATAAACATTGTCCCTTCCCATAAAAGCGGCCTTTACATTCATCAGCTCAAAGGACAATTCTGCAGGTATGCCAGAAAGGATTTATTATTAGCCAGATTTCTCAGGCCTTCTCATGACGTCTGTCTGTCTTCCGTATTTCTGTATCAGGCAAGTCACCTTTTAGGGAAATTTGGCATACCCACAATAGATTTTTGTGCAAGAAATCTCCAGAGTCACCTTATCAGTGAGAGGGGCATCATATATTTAATAACATGGAATGGAATGGAATGGAATGGAATGGAATGGAATGGAACAAACGGAACAACAGAATAGAATTCTTTCTTGGCCAAGTGTGATTGGACAAAAGGAATTTGTCTCTGGTGTATAACCTCTCAGTGTACATGTAAGCAACAAGTGATAAATCATGATCATAATCATAATTTTTCCTTTGAACATAATTTAAGCACTATTCTGTTTTGTACAGTTAAATCCATAATAATTTACAATGTCTTCATAGTACCATTCAGCAGTTACTTAAGTAAATATAAAGCCAGTCTGCATAACTATTATTTTTGTACATTTACAACTGGATGATTTTAGAAATTCTACATCACTAGTGGAGCAATGATCTAAATGTATTAAAAAAATAAACAGTTATAGTCTTAACAGATTTGCAACTGTTCTTGGATTAGTTAAAAACCAAGATTACAGAAATCACAGTCCTGTAAAATGAAGTATTGTTTTACTGTTTGTGACGTTTTTAAACTTTTCAATACGGCTTGATTTGGATAGACATAATTACCGTGCTATTCTTGCCCAAGGAATCTGGATCACAGTGATCGTTGCATTCAATCCGCCGAGGTAATGAAATATTTAACGGTTTTTCCTAGGGGGGAAAAATAGAGGCATTAAATATAAAGAAGTACATACTTGAAACAAAAATAAATGTTGGAATAGACCCATTCCTACCACATACATCTTATCTTGCTCACCTGGTGTTTTTTTTTCTGTTCTGAAATTATATTGAGTAGAAAGGGTCTGTCTATTCCCCTCCACCTGATTCTCTGTATGTAGTCAAGTAAAGACTCTGCAGCCATTTTTCAAGCATTTGGATTTGGATATGTGCAAAATTAAATGATCCCTTCCAGGTTCTAGATTTCTAAACTTTTTTTGAATAGGACGAGGGAGACAGAAGCTCACATGATCCTAGAACTTTGGGCCAAACACACTTTCAGACCAATCCACTTCACAAATGTGATGGTCATAAAATGAGGAGAGACCCTCCCCCAAATTACAGCTTTCTTGAGTTCTCAAGAAAAAAAGGCAGACTAAAATTTAATAAATGATTAGACTGAGAAAGATCAAATGGAAAACGTGAGCAAGATATTTTAATTTCAGCAGTTCTAAGAAATGGGCCTTGTCACATCTGTGGGTTGTGACAGTTTAAAAAAACTGAACTGCAAAATGTGGTCTTTCACAGGAGCCTAATCTGCCTCTGAATCTAGTCACAAGTGACAACAGACAGAGAGGTGGATGTATGAATACAAGTGATAAAAATAATAAAAAAAATGGGTCTCAGATGACAGCTCAACGATGAATCCAAATTGATCTTGGAAATGAGTAGGGAAAGTAGCTTAATAGTATGTTTATATTTGCTCTTCACCGAGACCTTCGGTAAGGGAGAAGACCTTAACTATATCATACTTCTATGTTTTTCTTCATTTGTTTATGCTTTATTGTAATTTCTTGGTTTGTTGTGAGCCACCAAGAGTCGTTAAGAGTCGCTGGCATAGAAGTTTAATATATTATGGTTTGTTGCAAAGTCAGACACATGTTTAGACTGGAGTTGGCATTTGTATCTGCTTATAGACTTAGATAGGTAGATGGTGATGGTGATGGTGATGGTGATACACACAGCAACATGAAATTACAGCTGCCCTTTCTTTAGCTGATGTTAACCCTCATTCACTTCAAGCCCTTCCCAAGAACCTAGGATCTCATAATATATTCGTATAGTATATACCAGGGGTGTCAAACCTGTGTCATTACGGTGGCATCACGTGATGTATCGGGACTTTTTTCCCCTTCGCTAAACCAGGCATGGGTGTGGGCAGCGTGTGACGCATCTGGCCCATGGGCCAGGACTTTGACAGCCTTGGTATACATCTAGATCCAAACACTGTGCTCTTTTGTAATTGACAAATTAATATTTAATAATATGTATAATTAATTTAATTAATCTTTTAAACCTGTAATTTTAATTCAACTATATTAATTAAATAATTAATGATAAATAATAATACCAAACAACAGTGTCCGCCTAACCCATCCCTATCCCTTAGGAAGGACTAAAAATGGCAAAAATGCCAAATCCAGTGTAAACATCTGGCTGACTCTGTAACCAACCATAATTATCCACCAGAAAAAGAAATAATATCCAGCAAGATGTCATACACATGAAGCATTCTTGAGTAAGGTTAATTAGCTGGAACTCATTTAGCAGAGCCTTAGCTACAGATGAAACTTGGGCACCTAAAAATCATTTTATCTCAGATTCACGGGGCCTGAATATTTTCAGTTATGCTACATCAGTGTGGCTAAGCATTGGGAAAAGGATGTTTTTCCCCCTTAGTCATGTGAACACAGGGGCTAACCATGCTGCAATACTAGAGTAACAAGTAGAGAAAAAGCAGCAGTTGCATCAGACCATGTGGTTTCAAAATGAAAAGCAACAACATCGAATATGAAACTTTAAAAAAATACATTAAGTTACAGGTGGGGAGAGTTATCTTAAAAATATCAGAATCAGATTTGTTTTATAGGGGATGAGAATGTTCTAGATAAGAGCAAAAGTGGTTGAGATTTTTCAGTAAACCATTTTACGTGAACCTATTTCGGAACGGCTTTTTCAACGTTTGCTGTCAGATTTTGGATTTTGTTTCACTTTCTTCATCAGGTGTGCTGATGGATGTATAATATTGGGAATTCTATTCTGTATTCACTCTTGGTTACATGGGTTCATGGGTATTAGGTAAGATGGCTGTGTGATGATGACCTTTCCCATTTAATGTGGGAAAAATTAAGGGAAGTGGTTGGTAGATTCCCCTAACATCACCTGCATCAACTATCTTCCTGAAGGATAACAGGTAGTTCTAAACTTAGGACCATTTATTTAGGGACCATTCAAAATGACAACAGCAGTGAAAAAGTGACTTAGAACTAGTTCTCACACTTACGACTATTGCAGCTGCCCCATGGTCATGTGATCAAAATTTGGACATTTAGCAGTTGTTCATGTATTTAAGGCATTTGCAGCATCCCAGGGTCATGTGATCGCCATTTGCGACCTTCCCAGCCATCTTCTGACAACCATAAACAATGGGGGAAGTCGGATTTGCTTAACGACCATATGGTTCATTTATAATGACTTCAGTGATTCGGTTAATGATTTTGGCAAAAATGGTCTTAAAATTGAGTGCGGCTCACTTAACAACTACCTCGCTTACCAACAGAAATTCTGGTCCCAAAGACTGCCTGTATCTGTCAAAATCTGTTACTGAGTTACCAGATTGGAAGGACAGTAGATCAGGAAAGGAAGAGACAGACAGAAAGAAAAGGAATATACTATTACTCCATGACTATCATCCATTTGAGGGGGCTAGCAGAAGAGTGGAGGGGGGCTCCTATTCTTAACCATGTGTCTTTGCGGTTCCTGGAAGACAACCAGAACCATATTTTCATAGTAGCATCCCCAACTTGTCCTAGCTTAGGTGACAGAGGGGCTTGTGTGGTTATTTGAAAGTTAGTTGTATGGAAAGGTCTGCCTAGCAGCCTAAAATTGCCACTAGGGCTGCCAATCCCATCCTTAGCTTCATTGTGTAATTATTTCCTATGGCAGGACACATGCTGGGAGAAACATAACAATGGTATTTTAACACTGACTACAGTACATAAAGAGGGCATAAGGAATCTTTTAACAAGGCATCTTTATGTTGAGGTTCGGAGGCTATGAGGAATAGCCCTTATCTGGAGCCAATTTGTGGCAAGTGTGTTTTTAAGACATTCCCAATTCTTCCCTGATTTTCTTCATACTAGTATGAAGTCTGCTCTCAAATCTTGTCAGTTTTCCCATGAAATGCCCCTTTTTCAATACTTTCTTCTGTTAAAACCCTGAAAACAAACCTCCTCCTTCAACCAAATCCTTGTCCTTAAGCAAAAAGGAAGAATTCAGTTGTGGGGTCCTTGTCTGCACGAAAAGCACCAAGCTCAGAAAGCACCAAGAACCCCACATTTCAGCCGTGAGCTACAAATGTTCTCTTCTATCAATAACTCAATTGGAAGTTGCCTTCCCTTTATCTTGCTCCTTTCCTTAGTGAAGGGATGCATAAATAGCTAAGGCTGACAGGTGGCTGAACCTTCCAATAATTGACAACTCTAACATTATTAAACACAAAATCCAAATTAATCATGTTACTATATTTAGTGCTAGGAATGTACAAGTACATTAAATCAAATCACATGCTGCTTCTGACCTGACTTCACCCAAGGGGGAAAAAAATTCAATTTGGAGCCTTTTACTCTTGTATGTATCCTGATCAGGAAGATGCCACACACCCCAGCCTTAGACTAAGGAAAACTCTTCCAGCACATGAGACCAAGCACAATCTTCAGATCAAGCTCTTAAATGAAATCAGGCACCAGTTTTCATATGACTACTATTTGCATTGCAGGAAAGAAAATACCCAGTGGAGAATATTCAGATGCAATATGAATGGGATTGGCATTTGGATCAGAATTCTCCTCATCCAAATTCCAACCCCACTCTTATAACTGCTACCGCCATCTTTTTGCAGCCCTCGAAGTCATTTCTTTGCTCAACCAGAGTTTATTCAATAAACTACAACTAACTGGTTTGGCACAGCATGATAAATCATAAACCACAGTTTGCAAAAACTACAGGGATGCATCCGAGGTTTTCAGTTTAGTGCCTCACCTCTATTTGGGAGATCTCAACTGTGATGCCCCCCCCCAAAAAAAAAACCCAAAAAAAACCTGTAGTCCCATTCAGATCACTCAATGGAGATGAAAGCTCGGTCATTTCCAACTAACTAAACCCAAACAAACATTTCAATTTGCCAAAAGGTATTAAGAACAACCTACATAATTATAGTCATGATGAGGTTCTCCCTATCACTGTATCCTTTTTCTCTGCCCAGACTTCCTATCTGGAATTTGGTCCCACTGCATTCTGTGAAGAAGTCAAAGCGTTCTCCTACTCACCACTTTAGTCACTTTCAGCTTCTGCAGGTGCTCGAGGATCTCTTGCGAGGCATTTTTGCAACCCTGCCAATCTATATCACTTTCCAGGGGCAGCCTCATTCCTCTGGAAGCAGCAAATAGAAGGAGGAGATAAAGAAGGCTGCTCTGCAAGGGGTACCCTATGTTGAGCATCATCTCTGAAGATTTTAAGACTGAACTTGAAGTGATGCTGGAGGACCTTTTTTGATACTGGGAGTCAGAGGAACCAGGATCATATTTATCTTGCTGCTATAGGTGACTCAGGCATATAGCGGGGAATTCCACCCCTGGGGAGACAGGTGGGGGTGGTATTGCAAGTGCACTGATGTCAGGGATCAGTGTGACCTGATATGGCCAACAATTAGGGTGACAGAGCTGAGTCCACTAGAAAAGCAGAAGTGATACCCGTTTTTGGGCTCTCCAAAGATCAGTAACCTCAGAGATCAGCTCATTTGCCTAATGATGCCTTTGGGCAAATCATAAATCCCCATTTCTCTCCCTACCTGTAAACATAAACACAGAGAAAAACCCCATAGTATTTTTGTGATCCCAGCTAATATCTTTATCAGACTTAGAAAATGATTGTGGGAGAGGAAAACAAGAATCTAATCTGCTGTCCTCCGACTAACATTAACTCAGAAGATCTTTTGCTTCTCCCTGGGGAATCAAATGATTTTCTACCCACCCTAAGTTACATTATTAATGTTTATGCATTTGCTCTGTTCAAAAACAGAATAAAATTTAGCAATCTGAGTTAAGAAAATATATAAACATATAGTGAGTGTCTGCAGAGAATTTCTAGAGGGTCCACAATACTAGACAGAGAAGAATCTAACAGTTCTTCTCAAAAATAAATTGACAGCGTCCAAAAAATCAGGATCCGTCTTATAACTCATAAATATACGATAGTTCATAAATACAGCCAAGCAAAAGAGGCACAATGATCACCTTTTTTTTTTGTTTATTTGTTTATTTCATCTCTTTTTCTAAAGTGGTTATTAGAATGAAATAATCTGATATCTCTTTTCCAGGGAAGTTTGATAATTATTTCCAAAAATTATAGTCACTATTTTTAAACAATCCTGTCTCAAAAAGAGAAGGCACTTGAAAAGATCCCTATCTAGAGTAAAGAAAAAAAAAGGAAGAAACTTAAGGATAAACCCAAATAATTGACTGAATTTACATACCACAAAGCCATAGTTTGTTTATATTTTAATTCAATTCAATTCAATTCAATTTTTATTTTTATTTCTTTCCTTTGTCCTGCTTACAATGTCTATGGGATCTAGCCAGCAGAACTCTTCTCAGCTGGGCAGAAATAAAGCTAGGATTGGTTCAGAAAAAGTAGCTGATGAAATGGGACTCCTGAGGAAGCCTTGAAGGAGAGACCTCCAAGGCAGCCTGATTGGAAGTACAAAGTTGTGAAAGGAAAACAGAAGGAAACAAACAAAAATCAAATTTCTCTCATCCATATACTTTTTATTAAAGTTTTTTTTAGAAAAATAAAGATCTAGTTTCTCTCAGTGGATGGTAGCTCTTCTTTGTTGTCTAGTGTACAAGTAGGCGTCAACATATGGCCACAGTCGAGCCCAAAAATTTTGTTGCCGAGTGAGACAGTTGTTAAGTGAGTTTTGTTCCATTTTACGACCTTTCTTGCCACAGTTGTTAAGTGAATCATTGCAGTTGTTACTAATTAGCATTAGTAAGAGGATCAGAGGTGGGTTTCAGCAGGTTCTGACCAGTTCTGGAGAACCGGTAGCGGCAGTTTTGAATATTTCGGAGAACCGGTAGTAAAAATTCTGACTGGCCCCACCCCTATCTATTCTCTGCCTCCCAAGTCCCAGCTGATCAGGAGGAAATGGGGATTTTGCAGTAAACTTCTCCTGGAGTGGGGTGGGAATGGAGATTTTACAGTATCCTTCCCCTGCCACACCCACCAAGCCATGCCACGCCCACCAA
>JANHZT010007296.1:269868-282064 GCA_032468215.1 Stegonotus admiraltiensis | reverse complement strand
GCTACCAATAGCCTCCCACCGGCCAGTACGCTCCCACAGAGAGGGGCTCCTTGGGGTGCTGTCGGTCAGACAGTGTCGACTGGCGACCGCCAGGGGGAGGGCCTTCTCTGTGGGGGCACCTATCCTCTGGAACGAGCTGCCCCCTGAGGTCAGGAGGATCCCAGACCTGCATACCTTCTGCCGGGCCCTTAAGACCTTTTTATTTCAACAAGCTGGGCTGGCCTGATTTTATTTGTTTTTAATTTGCTTTTAATTTGCTTTTAAATCTTAGGGGTTTTTTAAAAAATGGTTTTAATTGTGGGTCAAACTTATTTAATTCATTTTAAAATACTTTTGATTTTTCTATTCATGTTTTTATTATGGCTGTACACTGCCCTGAGTCCTTTGGGAGAAGGACGGTATATAAATGTAAATAAATAAATAAATAATCTGAGTGTAAAAGGAGAAAGGAAAAAAATGGACACGTGAAAATAGCTGTGTAAGGAGTCCTTTGGGATAGAGCAAATAAAGTGCAGTACAGTTCAATTTTTATGAACAAGTTCAATTTTTTTCTTCATAACATTTCAAATATTAAGTGTGTTTAATTTATTTTTCAGTGACTGAAAACTAGCTAGGCAAGTGGCAAATGGCTAAAACAAAAATTAATCTGCTTCTGTTTCTAAATTTGACTAGAGTGTGGCAAGTTGATTTATGGCCCGATTGCTCTACCATTCAGAAATCAATTAACTCTATTTACAATAGTAATACTTCCACTTCTATGTCAGCATTCCTCTCTCAAGCTATTGCTAAGTGTGCAGCTATTACTAAATTCCCCAAAGAATTAATCAAGGGCATTGGTTAGAATCTAGCAACATATATCATAGCTAGCACAAACCTGATCTCTTTTAATCCTGTTGGAAGACATATCCAGGTCCAGGTCCAAGCTGTGAATAAAATGGAGGCTGATTGGAAAGAAAGGTTCTGTTTTTTGGTGAACAGAACCAACACATGCACAGCGTGCAGTTCTGGGGCAGCTGACAAAATGGAGTTGAGAGTGGGTGGCTTTTATACCTTTTGGATCCCTGCGGGGGTCATGTAGGGATCATGGCTGGCTCCGTAGGCAAAAGGGGAAATGCAAATCCTAGGTGTTTGTCTGAGCTAATCTTGTCAACCTTTGGCTTGTTGCTTATCTGAAGTTTCTGTCTGACCCAGTTTTTCTGAATGGATTACCAAATCTGCATTTCTAAAAGCTGGCCTCCTCAGTGTCTGCTTGAGGCAGGGAGACTGGAGCTGGTTTCTGCCTCCCTTAAGATTTTTTTTCCCCATTTCTCCTTTAGGGGAAATATTCTATCCTACCTTTTTAATATCCCCCATAATATTTCATTCTCTAGGATGGTGCATGGGTGCTGACTTTCTACACTCCCTCTAGAAATCTGCACCAGGTAGATTTCCCACACCACACCACATTCATCTTTGGTGTCTCAAATGACTTAGGAGGCTGAGTCTTTTTGGCAATCCAAGATCGTTAAGTCCATCTTAACTTGCTAACCTTTTTCTCCTTCTCATTCCCTCCAACTGCAACCCTTTCTTGCCAGTTTCCTTAGTTCATTTCAACTCCTCCTCCCCCTGGTAAGAGATTCTAGGCGAGGGTGAAAAAACATATCTGATGATTCTCTCATCTTTTTTCCCAGACACAGATTATCAATTGCAAGTGGGTTACATGTCTGGGAAGTCACATGACAGGATGGCAGACCAGGTCTACCTTCTCCATTCTGTCATATCCCTTCCCTCCCATTTTAATGAACGGGGGATGTTCCTCAAGATTTCCGCTGGACTCACTGATACCAGTTTTGCAGATAGCAATCTCTGGGTCAGTTCCAAAACTAGAGGGAAAACCAGCCACTTGATTACGTTTCTCTGAGTAGTGATAAACTACTATACAAATTTATATGCTGTCAGACATCAACAACTGTGTCTCCTATTAGTCTTTGGTTTTTTTTTCAAACAAACTAGTAGTTTGTGGCTTTTGACTACAGTGAATTCAGAATTACATAGATAACCTTGAAATTTTCCATTTTTCCCCCAGAGAATATCTTATTTTGTACGATAGTGTATACCCTTTTTTAGATAGTAACTTTTCTGAAGACAAAGAATTGGATGTTCCCCATCCTCAGATTGTTGGGTTAGGATTATTCCCAATCTCACGTCAGATCTATCAACATGTAAAACAAAGGGAAGACTGTTATCTAGTCCTTTTAATGCAGAGTGGCTACACAAAGCAGTTGTTGATTCTTGAAAGGCTTTTTGGCATGCAGGAATCCAATCAAACCTTGGTACATTAATTCTTTCTTGTTAAGTCTGTAAGAGCTCTTGCTTTTGGAGAAAAGATGAAATATAAACTCTCTATGGTACCATACAATTCCTAGGATTGCTTTGATCTTCCTGATAGTTTCCTGTGTTGAGTAGAAATCTTTTCTTCTGGCTTAACTTCTTGTTAATCAATAACGAAACCCAAATAAAGCAGTTCAGAATAACCTAGATTGCATTTAATAGGATGAATGGTTAAGCCTGTTTTTTTTAAAAAAACAGTTTAAAACTGGAAAAACATTCTTTAAGTGCTGCACATAATGAGTGATCTCCGTTTTGTCCCAAGCTTCAGATGAATTCTGTTAGGAAGAAGTGAGTTTAGTTTTGCTTATTTTTTTATTGACATTAGCCTGACTCCTTGGCATAAGATAAGGCTACCTCTTCTAAGGGTCCTAAAATCCGGATAATAGCAATAGCAATAGCACTTACCCTGTTTTCCCCAAAATAGGGAAATCCCTTGATAATAAGCCCAATCAGGCTTTTGAGTGCATGACAATAAGGCCAAGCGCTTATTTCAAAGTTCAAAAAAAAATATAAGACAAGGTCTTATTTTCAGGGAAACATGGTATATGCCACTTCACAAGGCTTTACAGCCCTCTCTAAACTGTTTATAGGGTCAGCATACTGCCCCAGCAATCTGGGTCTTCATTTTACCGACCTTGGAAGGATGGAAGGCTGAGTCAACCTTGAGCCGGTGGGATTCGAACTGCCAAATTGCAGTCAGCTGGCAGTCAGCAGAAGTAGCCTGCAGTACTGCATTCTAACTACTGTACCACCACGGCTCATGGTTTTCTACATTTCCTTATTGTCCTCTAATAGTTGTCCAGGGTTTTCCTATTCAGATGTAGTACTACTATACAGTGGTGAAATCCAAACCGGTTTGCTACCAGTTCACTGGTCACGCATGTGCACTGTGCATCAAATGCGTGCTGCGTGTGCATGTGCAGAGCGCTCTGCGCACACAGACACATGTGCAGTAAGCGCCAAAAGGAGGACTGGGAAGGTAAGTAGTAGCGGGGTGTGTGTGTGTGATCAACTGTGGTGTGCAATTTAGCTCCACTAGAAAGCAGGATTTTCCAGCTGATCATCGGAAATACCGGTTCGAATGAACCGGTAGCTTTTTATAACTACCAGTTCGCCCAAACAGGTAGATTTTATCACTACTGGTTTGCCCGAACTGGAATGAACCGGTAGCATTTCACCCCTGGTACTATAGCCCTGGGTAGAAAATGTTTTATTCCCCTGAGAAAGGCAAGAATACCATATATTGCAGAGCAGTCATGTATTGATGATGCACATCATCTACTGCTGGTGAAATTAGAGAATCACTCGCAATTGTCTGAGATAGGCAGATCTCCCAAAACAGTCTCAACCTTCTTAAAAAATAGCTAGTTGATAACCTTTGTTCTGGTTCTGAACACAGAATGAAGCTGATCCAGTGATGCAGATGACTTCCAAGCAAGGCACATCATCATGGATGATTCCATTCAGCTGAAGAACAACCATTTTTTTCAGTCCTCAGGAGCAGGAAGGAAAATTGCACTGTAATCATGGTTTGTAGCCACTGTGGGCAGAGCCAAAGACACACCTATCTGTCCTGTTTTCTGCCCCTTCTCCTATGACTATGGTGGTGAAGGGTGAGAGATGTGAACATCAAAACAACCACAGACCCTACCTAGAGAGATCCAGTTGAGACGTCCTCTCAGTGATGGACAGAAGATGGGACACTTGACCCCCAGGAAGTCACATGACATGGCAGAATAGTTGAGTTTAATCCTAAAGCACTTTGGGATTTTGAAGGGGCTAAAATAACACCTGATAATTGGCTGAGTCAATTATCTGATTTTAGAATTTCCATAGTCCCAAATAATCTGTGCCTATCTTCCTCAAGTGTACATCATGCAAACATGACCACTGAGTGATTTGTATTTCTCATTTCTAAGCTTAGAATTGCTGTTGACAAGCTGGGGAAAGCAGAGGTTCATTGAATTGGTAGGGCCTTTTAATAAAAAAGTGCAGTTTAGCAATCCGACTTCAAGAAGTCCCAGTTCCATTTCATTATCATTAGGCTGGATCTATCTGAATGACACAATATTGAAGACTCCTCAAGCCCTCAATCATGGGGGTGGGGTGGGGGGTTGCAGCATTTTTAAAGCTGTTATCTATCTATAAGCTGCCAGATCTGAGAGTAGCAAGTTCCCTTTGCATGTCATCAACTATCTTAGATCAATCAGGAAGTGAGGTCTTCTGTTTTCCTTAGTTCTGAAGAACGATACTTAAAACTTGATTTGTCCCCGCTTTTTTCCCCCTTCTTCCCTCAATAATTAGGTTTCTATTTCTGCGGTTTCCCTGGATTCCATTTTCATCAGCTCTCTGGTGTACAGTTCCCATTGTCATTTCCACAGTAGCTCTTTTGACTCTTTGTATTAACTTTCTCATTTATTTGTTTGTTTTTTATTTGCCTTTATTATTTCTACAAATGACTCAAGGTTGCGAACCTATCCAAGAAACCTTCCTCCTCCTGTTTTCCTCCCAACAACAACCCTGTGAGGTAGGGTGGGCTAAAGGACAGTGACTGGCCCCAAGTCACCCAGCTGGCTTTCATGGCTAAGGTGGGACTAGAACTCAGAGTCTCCCCATTTTTAGCCTGTTGCCTTAACCACTAGACCAAATTGGCGCTCTGTCTTTGTCTGATGGGAGCATTAAAATACAGTACCATCCAGTCCCCTTTTGCTTTTGTAACATGTTTTTTTTTCTTTTGCAATTGTTCAAATAAGAGCAATAGGTACTGAAATAATGTGTCCATTTTCAACCTGGTTCACAGCAGAGCTGTTTCAATGTTATCAATGTTTTAATGTAGTAGATAAGCAAGGGAGATGCTAATAAAGGTAAAGAGGTAAGGAATAATCCTATTAAAAACCCTCCTTCTACAAATAGTTCTTTAAATTGCGAATCACAGTATTATTTATTATACTTGTACTTTTTTATCATGGACTGTAGAATGTGTGTATGTGTACCATGCAAAATAACAAAAGAAATTACCTACATAACAAACTGAGAACAAACCACAGCTAGCAAAGCATTTTAACAACTTTCAGTTGCTAGAAAGAAAACCAAATCTTCCAGAATCCAGACCACAGAAATGTTTAAATAGGTAGGTCTTAAGAAACTTCCAAAATGCCATTCAAATGTCCAGAGGAAATAGCAATAGCACTTAGACTTATACTGTACACTGTTTCACAGTGCTTTACAGCTCACCTTAAGTGGTTTACAGTCAGCCTATTGCCCCCAGCAATCTGGGTCCTCATTTTACTGACCTTGGAAGGATGGAAGGCTGAGTCAACCATGAGCAGGTCAGGATCGAACTGCTGGCAGTTGGCAGAATTAGCCTGCAATACTGCATTCTAATCACTGTGCCACCATGGCTCTTATCACAATGTGGGGGATAGAGAAGGCATATTTCCGTGGTCCTGGCGATGGGAATGCAGAGGGAAGCATGTTTATTCTTATGAGCTGTAGATGTTACTATAAGAGTTCCAGTCCTGCAGATATCCCAAACCTGTATCATAAAAGGTTGAAAGCTAACCAGCACCTTGAATTGCACCTAGAATCCAACAGATAACAACTGCAACAATAGGGTTACGGTTCAATAAAGAGTATCACTGATTTCTGGACTGGCTCCAGTTCAGTTTCCATTCTTGAAGTAATATTTAAAACTTTCTATTTTGGGTTTATGTTGCCCGAAGGTTATCTATGGTAAACATTTTAATTTCCCTTTGTTGCATCATTTTTCCACTCCATCATTCTGCCTGTCTTGCACAAAAGATTGTGATCACTTACTAAGTGGAAAATTAACTCACAAACTTAAAACATTAGTCAGTAAATGTTTTTCTTTTTAACATCCTGAGAAATTTTAAAACTGGTTTCCAAAATGCTTGAAGTAAGATTAATCATGTAAATTTGTGGTGCTCACCTTAACTGTATACCTGGAAATTACTCCAGTATATCTATACAGTTTAGGAAATGTCATGACTAGTGTTGGAGATAACTTGGATTCTTATATTCTGTGAGAAGTATTCCAAGTGGGAAAATGTAACCTTTCTTTTTGTATGGGTTTTATTCAGGGGTGAAATTCATCCAGTTCTATCCAGCTCGGGCAAACCGGTAGCGTTGGCTGCGGGAGGCTCCGCCTACCCGCACGGACATCATGATGTTGCTTTTTTTGCGATGATTTTAAGCCTCTGTGCAAGGGCAGAAGGTTTTGCGCATGCATGGACGACGGTGCGTGCGAGCGAAGCGAACATGAGCCCGACACACGCCCTTTTGCGAACCAGTAAGGAAGGTAAGTGAATTTCACTCCTGGTTTTATTATATGTCTAAAGTGTAAATTCCCAGAAAATGAACACATAAACATAAATCACATAACTGAGGAAAGAACTATATGAAAAAATAGAATGTTTGAATGAATAACTGTATAGCACGAAGAATCAAATAGCACAGTGTTGTTATCTCATTCCTACCTCTGCCATAGCCATTGATCTATAATACAAAGTTATATTACAGTCTGTATTTTGACAATAGTTACCAAATATTATTTTTTACCAATGAATATAAAACCAGGGGGCAACACTAGGTGCTATGATTCAACATCAAAAATATTAGCCCTTCTGTTCACGTAGCTGACAATTTATCATGACATTTATGGTTCATAAACAGCCCCAAATAAGGAAATCTACACTCTTTTCCCAGACTGCAATTTAGAATAATTTAGGCAGGAATTTCCCATTTGCCGCAGTTATAGACTTTTATTTTTTTTTCTATTTTTTCTCCATTTTCCCATTTTCCCCCTTCTGTTCAATCATGTCCGCTTCCCAGAGACTGCCTGGACAAGTACTTGCAGTGTTCTTGGCCAGTTTTTGGAGGGCCATTGTCTCCTTCCTAGGGCTGAGAGAAAGTGACTGGCCCAACGTCACTTAGCTGGCTTTGAGCCTGAGTTAGGACTAGAATTCCTGGTTTATTAGCCTGATGCCTTAACCACCACTCTCAGATGCCTGTGTTAATATCAGTAAAAAGGAACATGTTGCAGAGTGATGGTTTTATGGCCAATCATCACACCTGATATCATGATACCTCTTCTTGTTTCCTCTCCTTCTTTTAAGGAGAGACTGGGAGCATTAACCTTATGCTCCAGCTTTGTTAATGTCATTTCAAAGATCTTTGTTGTTATTTGCCAAGCTGAAGGAAAAAGAATCACACACACCCCCCTTAAAATATATATATATATATATATATATATATATATATATGTTTTACAGCACCAGGTGAATTTCCTTGAATCCTTAATGAAAAGAAGTCTTAACTACAAGTTTAAGAACTTTTTAAAAATATTTTTTCCATGGGAAACTGGTTTGATATTTTAATAGCTAAAAGGGACAAATATGGAGACTTGACTTCCGACTTTCTTCTGGCTTCCCCATTAGTTTTCTTGAGGGAGGCTGGCAGGGAGAATCAAAAATCCTTCCTTCCTTCCTCCTTCCCTCCCTCTCATTCTGTCATTATCGTTCCTTCCTCCTTCCCTGCTTCCTTCTTTCTCTTTCCTTCCCTCCCTTCCTGTCATTCTCTTCCTTCAGCCCTCCATGCCTCCTTCTCTCTCCCCCTCCCTTGTCATTCTGTCATCATCCTTCCTCCTTCTCTGCGTCCTTCTCTCTCTCCTTCCCTCCCTTCCTGTCATTCTGTCATTATCTTCCTTCAACCCCCCCTGCCTCCTTCTCGCTCCCTCCCTCCCTTCCTGTCATTATGTCATCATCCTTCCTTCCTCCTTCTCTGCCTCCTTCTCTCTATCTCCTTCTTCCTTATCTGTCATTCTGCCATTATGTTCCTTTCTTCCTCCTTCCCTTCCCTTCCTAGTAGGCAGGTAAACGGATGCTGCTTGGGGGTGGAGAGCAAGAGGGAGCGAAAGATTGAGAGATTGGCTGGGAAATTGTCACATTGAAAATGAAGGTCATGTGACTGCAGCAAGAGTCTATCAGTGCAACATCAATAAGTAGCACTGAAGCAGTCAACACTTCCTCAAATTTCATTCCCCCAGGAGTCAATAGGTCTCAGATTATGGACACATTCTGTAAATTAGCCCATTTGAGGTATCTTGGTTCAAAAATTGTTGCCCTGTAATGCAGTGTTTTGCCCACTTAAAGCTCATGACTATGAGAATTTATAAATAAGGGAAGAAGAGATTATTTTGTTGTATGTTTAGAGAAAGCGATTAGCTATGGTGTTAGAACTGGAGGAAAGTGTTAAACTTATGAAGGAGTTTCTGAGAGGAGACAAAGAGAAAATGATAAATTAATTTTCAGGACATTATTTGAAATTATTTAAGATCAAGATTTTCAATATGTTGTTATTTGTGGTACTTCTTAATGGAACTTTTCTTCATTGAGTTTGTATGACGAGGCTTTAAACATTTGTGTATAAATATGAAATAGAAGAGGGGAAGAAGAGGGTGAAAAAGAAGATAATAATGGGCAGCATATAAATCTAATAAATAAATTAATACTATATTGATACCTCCCAGTAATAACATATGGCTGTGAAAGTTGGACCATAAGGAAGGCTGAGCACTGAAGAATTGATGTTTCAAACTGATGTTTCAAATTGATATTTCAAATTGATGTTTCAAATTGTGTTGGAGAAGACTCTTGAGTCTCTTGGACTGCAAGGAGATCAAATCAATCTATCCTAAAGACAATTAACCCTGACTATCCTTTGGATACTAAAGTGGAAGCTCAAATACTTTGACCACCAAATGAGAAGAGAGTTATTGGAAAAGACTTTGATGTTGGGGAAGATTGAAGGCAAAAAGAGAAGGAGATGGAAAAAGGTGAGATGGTTAGATAGTGTCATGAGCATGAGTTTGGGCAGCTTCAGGGAGACAGTGGAGGACGGGGGGATGGGGTGCTATGGTCATGGAGTTGCGAAAAGACACAGCAACTGAACAGCAACAAAATTCTGATAGCTATAAATACAAATCATCTGGAAGCTCTAGTAATGGGAGTCAAGGAACACAGTGAAGAAATAGAACTAAAATGTTAAAAAAACCTAAAACCACAGGTACAGCAGTTAGTCTTCTAGTTAATAAAGAAGTTATTGGCAGGTAGTATATACTTTTTAACACTATCAACAATAAAGGAACCAGGAATGAGAAATATGTTGCAGATAAGCATTTGTTAGGGTAGCAATAAAGTCACTGGAAAAGATATTCATATGCCATGATGTGTCCATACCTACAAGGATCAGAACCAAGCAGGCAGTAGTTTTTCCTCTGAAACTCTGTGGAAATGGAAATTGGACTTGGAAGAATCTATCCTGGTTCTTCCAAGCATTGATGTTTTTGAGCTTTAATATTTGAGAAGACTCTTGATAATACCATGGACAGCAAAGAAAACAACAAAAAAAACACTTTTGACTTGTATAACAAATCAATCTAGAGTTCTCACTTGAGACACAAATGATCAGGATCAAGCTATTATATTTTGGATACATTATATGACACACATCTCTTTTGAGAAGCCCAAAGAACGATGAGAACGATGGAAGAAGTCAATCAGCAACAACATGGATGGATGGATACATGATGGGTGCACTCTAGAAACCATAAAGGGCCAGGTTGGGGATAGAACTTCCTGAGAACGGCTATCTATATGGTTACTAAGAATTAGTACTGATGTTCCAGCATTTAATCAATCAGGTTACCAGGTCTATATAAAGCCCAGTGTCATTTCTTGGAAATTAAGATTATCCTGGAGATTGGCATTTTAATTCACAGCATATCAGTTCCTACATATTTCTTTAAAAACAATAATCAAAGGCAGAAGGGGCAGGTAGACAGTCACTGAGCACAAAAGAATTATTTATCTGCATATTGGAGCTCAAAGGACTCCATATTGCCTATCTCCTTAACAGAATGTGAACTAGGGGTCATGGCTGGCTCTATAGGCAAAAGGGGGAAATGCAAATCCTAGGCGTTTGTCTGAGCTAATCTTGTCAACCTTTGGCTTGTTGCTTATCTGAAGTTTCTGCCTGACCTAGTCTTTCTGAATGGATTACCAAATCTGCATTTCTAATAGCTGACCTCAGTTTCTGCTTGGGGTAGAGAAACTGGGGCTGGTTTCTGCCTCCCTTAAGGTTTTTTTTTCCCCATTTCTCCTCTAGAGGAAATATTCTATCCTTCCTTTTTAATATCCCCCAAAATATTTCATTCTTGGCTTCCCACGCCACCCATAACACCAACTCTACTCTTTGCCATCAATTCCAGGTACAGACCCTGAGCACTCCTGATCTGTCAAGTGAATCCAACAAACCTAAAACCAAAGTGATTGGCGCTCGCTTCCTCTGCACAAGTGGCAAGGGTTGAAGAAGCAAGCGAGTAAATCTGGTCCTGACAGAACACCAGCTCCATCATGGCTGTGATCAAAATACAGGAATGCTTGAAATCTGAAAAGGGATTTAAGCCAGTTTTCTTTGCAGCTGGTTTAAGGCTGCAGTGCAGAAATGCTCTAAAGAGGGAGCATTTACAGAGCTTTATAGGTTGAACGTTACAGAGGAAGGTTGTTTTTGACGGGTGTTTTGGCAGATTCAAAGAAGAGCGTTCTTATTCAACTTGATCCAGGCATTTCTATTGAACACCCTCGTGCATTTTGTGCCACCCTTTTTCCAACCAGACCTTGGAAATTTTCCACTCTTCCTTGCATCATTATAGAAAAGGAAGAAACAGCCTCTGAATGCGGGTATTGCACTGATTCAGTGAGGCAGGAAAGTACAGAAGAGCTCTTCGATTGTGCGTGAGATTAAAAATACACTTTTAAAAATCCGATAATTGTTCCCTCCGGGTGGAAAAAGTTTTCTGACACTGTGTCACTGTTGTGTATGGGCGAGGCTCCCGTGTTTCCTCCTACATGCCTCAAAGACGTGAAAAGGAGGAAGCCCGATAATACGACCTCACTCCTGGCCGGTGTGGTGTTGGGGGGGGGGAGGAATTTCTCTTTAATTGGCTGAGTCACATGCGTGACGACCGCTTTTGTTTTGTCCCTTTCGAATTTCCGTCCTTCCTCCTTTTTAACGCGGCGAGGGCACGTTGTACGGGCTAACACGACGTCTTCGCTGATTGGATCCTCTCCCACGAGGCCCCTCTGGTGATTGGTCGAGGCCCGCGGCTGCTTTCGTCCCCCGCCCGCCCCCCAAGCGAGCTTCGGAGAGGTGGACGCGGGACAAGAAATGAGGACGGTTCGGGTTGCTATAGCTGCGGCGAAGAGGCCGAGGAGGTGAGGAAACGGAAACGGCCGAAGCTAACCCGGACAGCAAAGCATTGTGGGTAATGCTTCCCTCTCTTTTTCACCCCCCCTCCCTCCTTTTGAAGAGCGGACTTTGTGTATCGTTTCTCGAAAGGATGGGCGTTGTATAAGAAGCCCTTAACGTCTTGAATATTGCGGCCCCGAGGAAATCGGGGTTGTGGGAGCAGGAAGTTATGCGAACAACTTCCCGTAGCCTCGCTTTTCCGCGGTGGGTTATGGGCGCTTTGGGTTAGCTTCTTGATTTGGGCCGACATAGACTACTGGAGGCCAGTCTTGCGAGGTGTCTGATCCGAAATGGCGAGGGGTTGGTTCTGCTCATCTCAGCCGCTTCTACTCAGCTTTTCCTCGAGGTCGCCAAAGCGCATCAGTCCTTCAGTTGAGAGTGAACTACAACTCTTTTTAATCCAGAGGTCTTCAAATTTGGCCGCTTTAAGACTTGTGGACTTCAACTCCCAGAATTCTCCAGCCAGCAAAGCTGGCTGGAGAATTCTGGGAGTTGAAGT
>JANHZT010007296.1:197440-214119 GCA_032468215.1 Stegonotus admiraltiensis | reverse complement strand
TGTCAAAGAGGCAAGTTACACAGCTTTTTTCCCCCCTTTTAATTTGTCCTAAACTTTTCAGGTGCTGAATTGCAGAGTTTGAGAGTGCCCGAAGAAGATGCTGGAAATGTATATGGCGAAGTCCAGGACTGCTCCATTCAAATTCACAACTCAGAAGATCACAGGACAAGCCTGGAAAAGCAAACAGAAGAGATACATCACCATGGTCACTCCCACAGCCCAGCTGGGACTCTCAAGGCTGGGATAGCTGACATCGCTTGGATGGTTATCCTTGGGGATGGGGTACACAATTTCACAGATGGATTGGCAATAGGTCAGTGATTTCCAAGCATGCCTTGCTCCCATCTTGTGACAGAAAAGCAAAATATCTCCTTCTCGCAGAACCTTTTCTCAGGAGCTTAAGGTGGCATACACAGCACTCCTTCTTCACGGCTCCTTCATAGCACTCCTATGAGGGAGGCTGGGGTGAGAGGAAGTGACCATCCCACAGTCACCAGGGAACTTCTATGGCTCAGGGTGGATTAGAACCCGGAACTTCTCCCTCCTAGCGCAACGCTACTACACCACATAGGTTCTTTTAGGCTTACATGCCTTGCTATGCTGTTCTTTTTCTCTAGGGGCTGCCTTCTCAAATGGACTCTCCAGTGGCTTAAGCACTACGTTGGCAGTCCTCTGCCATGAACTGCCCCATGAACTGGGTGAGTGAACAAGGGGATACTCCTGCTTCAGGACTATCTGATCTTTTTGCCTGTCTTGTTTTCAAACTGGCCCAAACCACCATGGAAGCAAAAGTAGTCATGCCTGCCACAACAGGTTCATGCCTAGACATTGCTGGCTTCCAGAGGGGTTGAGGTAGCCTTAACTTTCTCTTTCTTTGGCAGGAGACTGTGCTGTCCTAATCCGGGCGGGCATGACACTCCGATGGGTGCTCTTGTTTAACCTGCTGTCTGCTTTCCTGGCTTATTGGGGCATGGTGTTAGGGACAGTTATCAGTCAGAACACTTCCCAAGTCACTCCCTGGATCTTTGCCACCACAGCTGGTGTTTTTCTTTATGTAGCTCTGGTTGATATGGTAAGGACTATGTTTCATTTCTCTCTGTATGGTACAAGCCTTAATTTATTTATTTCTACCTGGCCTTTTCTTGAGTGGTGGTATATGCGGGAGTCTTCCCTAATTTTATCTTGATGGTAGCAATGAAGAAAGAGTGGCTGACACCAGACGGCCTAAACTCACCCACTGAACTTTGTAGGCATCTGGAGCCTTGAACCAGGCCTCTCTGCTCCAAGTCCCACCATCACAGTGACACTTGGAAACCATAGAACGTGAAATGTTCCTTCTTACTTATCGCCTTCCTTCCTCACCCTTCTTTATGGAAAGCAGAAAGTGGTGTTTTAGTCTAACAATCCTGTACTTAAATTGGGAGAGAGACCAATTTATGTCCAAATTGCCGGGGTGTTAAAATGTTTTTTTCAAATCTAACGCTTTAGCCTCAACCAGGCAATGGGAACGGAACATGCAAAATTTCCTTGGTACATCTGACCCTGATTCCTGCCTAGTTCCATCTGTAGCTGTAGCTTTTCAAAATCAAGGAAGGTTTAAATGGAAATATGAGGTCAAGTTTACCTTTCTGAATTCACCATCTTGTCTCCGAGATTTTAAACCATTTATTTGGAATATTAATTTTTCTTCCTATCCCCCAAATACTATAGAAGTGGTAGAAAGCTATAGAAAGAGGATCTGGTGCTTGTAACAGAACAGGAAAGGTAGAACTGTAACTTCAGACACTTTGCTTCTTATTGTTCCTCCCTTTATAGCCTATAGGAAATGAGAATAAATCTAAAAGGATACGTAGGACGCCTGTGAGGAATTAGGGTTTGTGACTCTGAAATCCAAACTGCAGGTAAATTTCAGAAACACGCTTCCTAGCCTACATGGCACTTTTCTTAGAAAACATATTGAAAATCTCCTGGTGTATGAGTGGCCCTATGGAAGTTATTCATCTGGAAAACACCTGGTGCTGAATTGCTTAAGGACTCAAGTAGTCCAAAATTTCAATGTGATTACGGTATGACTATACATTTGCTGCTGCTGACTTCTTATGGGCAAAGATCCTGTCAGTCAGTTTGTACTAGACTATGAATGCTGCCAAGGTGATAACAGCTGGTTGTTTTTCTCTAGCTACCCGAAATGTTGCAGCGGCATTCTACCAGCAGCAAAAAAAGATCCTTCAGACACTTCGTTCTTCAGAACGTGGGCTTTCTCAGTGGAGGTGGCCTTATGCTCTGCATTGCTCTCTTTGAAGAACATATCAGTGTCCGCATGAATGAATAGGACATTTCCAAAGGAATTCCAAGCTGCAAGGCGAAATGCACTCCTGGCTCCGTTGTCAGTTATGACTGTCTTCTTTCTATAGCTGAAAAGGCAGCTGTAAAATCCTTTACTGTAATTGGGTAATCCAAGGAAGCTGAAGAGAACAAAAGAAAGTGACAAACTCTTTTGCCAACTGCCCCGAACCTGTGTTAATGGGTACAGTGGCAGTAAAACTTTGTGCCATGAAAATGTACAGTATGTCTGATTCAGCCTGCTTGACGTTATAAAATAAAGCAGGTTGCCACTAAAATTAGCATGTTGAAAACCCATTATACTTTGTTAAATGGAAGAGCGGGCAAGTTGTCTTAGGAGAGTGGACCTAATTTAAATGTCTTGTTTTAACGTAAGGTGAAATTATTTAAGAAAGTGTACCTATTCTAGGTAACCTGTTGGTTCTAGTACGGTACCAGGTACTTATGGTTCCTACTGCATTTTGGTTAAATAATGGTTTCAAAAGCAGCAGTTATCCCAGGTTAGACATTTGGGTCTTCAAAGACAAACACCCAGTTAAACCTGAGGCAGCATCCAAGAGAAGCTTGAGAGTTGGTTTTCTGTGATGGGAAGAGAGGAGTCCTGTAAGTGTGTGCATAGGACAAATATACAACAGAAAAGCTAGATAAGGGCCACCTTTTTCCAGCTACAAGAGGACGCTCAGACACCAACTTTGCATTAATGTCTCCTCTGAAGGAATCTAAGGAAGTCCCAGCAGAACAAGCAATAAAAGAACTTGCTAAAAGGGCACGAGAAACTTGTCTTTACATTTTATTTTTTCAGCAGCATTCATTGACACTACCGATAAGAATATCTGAAAAATGTTTCTGCTGGGGACACTTCATAATATGCTGTGCAAGATTGCTGGAGGCAAGGGGGCAGAATTTCAAGCTCTTAAATCAGGAAACTTCCAAAGTCTCCAGCACAAATTGTAAAGAACAAGATTTCGAAGATGTCAAGGAAGGGGCCAGCAGTGTCAGAATAAACAACAGCAAAAGGCAGGAAGATAATACATGGGAAAAAGCAGTTGAGGTACAAGTGGAGGACTCTCCAAGTAGCCTACTTTAGAGAGGGGGAGCTTTTCTGATAGCCACAGCCAGCACATTCTTAATGGTCTTCGGTTTGGAAGGACATCATATTCTAAAGCCGAGGTGGGGAACACTGGCCCTTATATGATTTTTGGATTTCAACTCCCAGAATTCTGGGAGTTGCATGGTTGGCTCAGGAATTCTGGGAGTTGAAGTCCACAAGTCATAAAAGGGCCAGCGTTCTCCACCCTTGTAAATCTAAAGAGAAAGGCTCTGGAGTTATACCCAGGATACTGAAACAGGCAATCCCTTGGTATTTGTGCAGGATTAGTTTCTGTGCTGGTTGTCTTTTTTTCCTGGGAATCCGTAACTGGTGTGGATATAGGCAATTGTTAAAAACACTGTGGTCAAACTCCCCCTGCTTGTGTGCGGTGGTGGTGGTGGTGAAACTGAGCTGCCATCAACTTCAGCTTTACTGACCAGTCATTTGAATTCCAAGTAGGTTGTGTCTAGCAAGGCATGCAGTAGCCACATTAGACTGCCATAATTTTCTCATGTGTTTGTTCTGTTGCTGTTTTAAGTTAGAGTAGTTTGCTGGTACATTACGTTCTGAGATATGGTTATCCCTTGAGTTGAATTCATTTCTCAAGTACCAAAAATACTCCAACCCCCCCTCCTTTCGCCCTATTCAAGGTATCTCTTAGCCCAAAGGTAAGTTACCTTTTAACCTAGAAGTAAACCACACAATGTACCTCTATAGAAATATCTTTAATCCATGCAGTCAAAACCGAGCTCCTGCATAGGATGGATTTTTTAAAAAATATTTCTGCACCTCAAGGGTGATTAAATAGAATTGCCCTGTCTGGCTACAAGCCAACTGGTATAAAAGGATATTGATGTGGAAGCAGGGAGGAGAGTGTTTTACAGATTGTGTTTGAAAATCTATTTTTGACTCAGATTATAAAATTACAGTCATGTCATCAAGAATTCTCACCTGTTATCTCTTGTATTTTTACCTACATTGTTATATCTGGAGGCACGAAAAAAGCAAGGCAAATAGAAGCAACAGCATTTTAATCAACATAATTGATTCAAAGCCACAATATGAATAACAGGACCTGGTCGCAGCATACATTGTAGAAAATAGATCAAGTCTGAATGCTTTGTTTTTTTTTAATTTTAGTTTTAAGTTCCTGTTAACCCTTTTCCCCCCAACCTCCCCCTCCCCCAAGGTAATGCAGAAATTTTGAAAATGCATATATATCATCTGAGACAAAAAAAAAAAAGGTTAACCATTCACTGAATTCATGTAAAGGGCTTATACAAGGTGGCTTCCACACTGTGCGCAAGACTGAGATGTGTAGAAAGGGGGGATGGATGGCTTGTGATACCTCACTGCATTGTTATTCAATATGATTTTACATAAGATCTCTTTAACATAATGTTTTCATTTCATGGAACAACCAGGCTGGGGTTGGGGTGGGGAAGAAAAGGAAGGATAGTTGATAGTTGGTTTGATAGATCTGCCTTATCTAAGAATAAAACTCTTGAGGGAAACATAATTACTCTGTAATAACAAAACTCCTTGAAGGGACTGCTTCCGAGGAAAAAACGAGATCCATAAGAAAGGGAGATTGCCAATCAGTCTCAAAAGAGCAACACTCTGATTGCATATCAGGAACTTCCTTTGCATTGGGCTTAAAAGCAGACTTTGGGGAATGTCAACTGACCTTGGCAACTCCTGCCCTGTAACCAAACAACCCCCTTCTGAAACATTCAGAGTGAGCATTTGGGCATATATATATATATATATGTATATATATGTATTTGTGCTTTAAACCAGTGTTTGAAGGAAGATCATGTGTCTGCATGCAAGAAGGCAAGCCTGTGAGCTGATTTGAATGCTTATTTTTTTTGTAATAATCTCTTCTAAACATTGGTCCAAGCTTTCCAAAACTAGCAAGATAAGGGGGCAAAGTTAAACTTCCCCACAATCATTATGGTTCCAAAGATACAAGCAATGGAGAAGGGCGATGCTTCATAGGCAGCACTTCCATTCTTGCTCCAATAATCCATCATTCATCCCCAAACCCAAAATATTACCATTCAAACAATACTCCCATCTTCACTCAACCATTACGACATATACACACTCTCATACGTACGTACATATGCGCGCGTGCACACACACACACACACACACACACACACACACACAGAGGAATCTAATTTAAAAATATCCGCTTAACTAAACCATCCCAATTAAGGCCCCTGCCTCAGAGGAGGTCAACATGGTTGCATGCTGGTCTTGATCAGCAGGTTGTAGATTCAGTGCTCTGAAGGTGAAAACACAGTTATTTCCCAATCCCAATCTACCCTATTAAATACAAAAGACCAAATACAAAACAGGTACAGTAAATATGAGGTGCTGATTTAAGAACTGCCTTCTGTTCCTCCTCCCAAATGCTCACTAAAGTTTTTATGGGAAACACAGATTTCCCTCCCCATAGATTTTCCCTCCTTGCCTGGTGTTTTAAGCTGTGAAGCATCTTAAGAGCAAGAAGGGGTTTTGTGTGCCCTGATTTGCTCAGGTTTTTACTGTAAGAATTAGGTAAAACGACCTGTTCTTTCTCCATACCCCAACTTGGGGCATGGTATGTGTTGAAATATAGACTGACTTCCATATCAAGATGCCCATCCTCTTTTTAATATAGTACAGGCATCTCTATCATCCTAGAGAGCTTTTCCATCCTGGCAGGAGGAAAAGGAATGGGAGATAAAATATCCCAAAATATAAAACTTATGCAGATTAGAATTAATTCAGATCGCACCTAAAGTGGTAAAGGTAACAAAGGATGATTTTGTTTCAGAAAACTCTTGTCAGGGAAGCTCACTTCCCGTAGTTCTTTCCAGAACGAAATGTTTTATTTATCAGAGGGACCCTAAAACTCTTAATTTTAAATATGAAAGAAATAAAACAAGATTTGACTTTATCACTTTAGCCAATCTTAACACCACCTGTCATGAATATATATGAAGACTCTGCATGCAAATACCCATGCACACAATGTGAAGTGCTTGCACGAAGGGCAAGCAACTTTAAAGGGAAATGCTAAGATCCATTCCTCTTCTCCAAATCAGTTTTTTTTCACACAGATTAAGTGGAAATCCTTGATTTGCTCTAGTCTGAATCTATAGCTCTGACCCCAGATGCAGAGAGCTTAATCAAAGGAGGAGGAGAACCATTTTTATTGTAGAGCCAAGGGCTCCTCAAATGTCCTGCATTCTGGCAGCTGGCTGTAACAGACAAAAAGGAAAAGGAAAAAGTCTAGTAAAACAACTTCTAAACTGGCGCAATTTCCCTCCCAGTTCCCTTAAGAACTGCCGCCGAAGCGAAAATGAGAAGCACACTGGCCTCCATGCAATTAAGAGAAAATACTATGGTAATGCTAACCAAGGATTAAAAACCTTGCCCCAAATGTACAGATAAAGCTAACAGAATGATTAAACTGACGTGGTGTCAGAATACGCACTCTTCTCTGAATGCCTTTGGACCAAATGATTCAACATGGAAGACGAAAAGCCTTCCACTTATAAGCAGCAGTTACAGATTAAGCAGGGGGGGGGAATACTGTAGGGCACCCCTTCCCACCTTTGGGCTTCAGCTGGTCGGACTTCTACTTCCACAGCGTCTAAACCAGTACAGCCGAAGGGATAGGCAAGTTAAAATCCAGCACATCTAGCCAGCAGCAGTTGGAAAAGGCTGCTTTAGTGCTCTGTCTCCATTTTCAGTGGATGTGACAAGATTTCCTTTGACGGTATATTGTGATTCTCCTAGCTATTATGGGCTACCTACGTTACAAGGTTTTTTTGGTCCCAGACTGAAATGCAAGAAACTGAGAAGTGCTCAGTGGCCAAGAAAAAGAAGCTAGGCAAAGGGGGTGTTTGAGTGAATTCATATTTTAAGATTTTATATTATTTATACAAGGACCATATATATATATATGTGTGTGTGTGTGTGTGTGTGTGTGTATATGCCTGACCTGATCTTCTGCTGATTAAAGCCACCCTGAAACAATTGCACCATTATTTCCACAATCTGCTAAAAGTTAGCATCGACAGTTAAGATATCTTTGTCAATCCTTAGAAGACAGGCTGGAAAATACACATGTGTATTCCCTCCTTAACTAAAACAAGGAAAGTGTACAATGTGTGCAATGCCCTCACACTTTCCTCCCCGACTCTTGTTGCATACTTGCAGCTATGGCTGGGGAGAGAAGACAGAGTAAAGGGGTGGGGAGAAGCACAGTTTGCGGCTCATGCAGACAGAATATATTGTCTAAGTCACCCCTAACAAACACGATCACAAAATATTGGCTGCATCTACCTTACACAGACAACAAAAAAACACAATTAGGGTGGCCCCTTAAAAGGTACATACCATTTGTGCATCTCAGGGTAAAGAAACCAAGGGAGAAGGAAAGAACTGGTAAAAGCAACGAGGACAACTATGGGGAAGGTACAGTACATGAGAGATCAAAGGTCATCGAAGCTTTCAAGCAGAAAGCTCCCATTGGGGCTGAAAATCAGTGCTTATAAAGAATCTTATCACAATACTTAAAAATCCTTCTATTTATCATTATAATGCACCCTCCCCCTCCCCAATTCTTTTTTAAATAAAACAGAACACGAAACACCCAATAGCACAAACTATAAGAATGGACTACAAACCCTCAACACAGCAATCAGTTTTATTCTCCCTCCCCTTCTTCTATCCCCTTTATTGCTGCTCCCAAAGAAGAAATCTATTTCAAGCACAGGTAACTTTTTAAGTTGCCCGCAAGCTCACAGCCAACAAGTATTGCTATAAGACAAGCCCACAACTAGTAAAAAAAAACAACCCAGCAGGTTGGCTGTAACAGGGGCGTGCGTTGCATCTTGTCATGAACCCAACGGGAGGAAAAGAAAGCAACTCTTCCAGGTCTTCAAAGGAAAACCGCCCCGAGCTTCCAATTTCACCCCAGTTCATGACTTCCAAATTGCAGAGAAGGCATGACCAAGTAATTCAAAACAAACATGCAACAGGAATGCTAACAGTAATAGTAGCTACGTCCACAGTTCTACTTCAAGAAAACAAAGGCAGGCACGCTCTAGTTAGATTGTCAACATGGTCTCCCTATCCTAGATTCAAAAATAGACTGCTGGGGGAGGGGGGGAGAGGGGAGGGGAGAAAAATTAAGGGCAATCTGCAGGTCTCATTGATGTAACTTATTCCCTCTGAGCAACATGCAGGACATACTGTTTTCTCGCACCTGAGTGGGTTTGAAAGTTCTAACATTCATATTAGACTTTAGGAAGTTGTGAATGTGGAGTCCCCTACCTTTTTTTGGGGAGGCGGGAAATATGAGCTACTCTATACATCCCTCATCACAACATTAATTAAAGTAGAGGCTTAGATCTGAAATTTACACAAGATGATAGTCTTCTCTTTATGTTGGTGCCCTCTGAATTTCTTGCACCAACTCTCTAATTTCTGGTCTGTGGACCAATGGCCACACTGGGTGAGGGTGATGAATGCTGGCACCCAGAATATCTGGAAGATGCTAAGATGGGACTTGGGTAAGTAGTCGTGGAAAAATAATGTTATGAAGCTATTTTTTTGAGAGGTGCATTTGCATTCCTAGCATAAAAATACCTAAGCACATCTTAGCCAATCAGCACCAGTATAACATTTCTCCTGTCTTTTCTTCATTTGGAAGGTAGTCTAAAGGCAAGTGTATAACATAATTGCTTCTCACATATGAATGCAACTTGAGAGCTTTTGACAGATTCTTGTGAAAAGAACTAAGAATGAAACGTGCAAAAAGCTAAGAGTTGAAGCCATTTCCACTTATAGTTGGAATATATATTTGCCTCAACACATTCTCAACAAATCGTCGAAGTGGATGTTCTTTTTCTATGCGAACATAGGTCTGAAAAATGATAAGGACTGCTACTATGAGGATACTACTATAAGAGTAGTAGTTTATAGGATTTATATCTAGAAAGTTGCATGGCTGCTTATAATTCTCATTTCTTTATTAAGAAAGCGCTTGGGCACTTCCCTAGTTTTATTGCCGATTTCTTTTACTAATTAATCTACTACAGAAACAATACCCTGTTTGTACTTTATTCTATGAAGATGGATATTTAAGAAAAGCAGGAGGCGGCCCTATTCTCACCCCAAATTAGTTCAGCTTCAAAGGCCCAAGTGCTGAGGGAAAAAGGGCCAGGCCAGTGGTGGGTTGCTACCGGTCCACCCCGGATCGGGAGAACTGGTAGTGGTGGCGGCTGGAGGTCCCCCCACCTGCCCGGACATCTCTGCCCACGCATCCACGAGCAAACCAGTAGCGAAGGGATTTGAAATCCACTACCGGGCCAGGCCCTTTAGCCAGAGGTGTATGACCAGTAATTCCCACTTTTCTACAATTCTTCAGCACAAAACTAGGTTCTACTTAGCCACTACTTCTGAAAAAAACACACAGGTTTTTCTTGGAGTTGTGGAAGGCCTAAGCTTGGTGCCAGAAAAGGAGAGGGTGACATCTCAGCTATAGCTTGTATCATCTTTTCCCATGTGAAAACCTAGCAGGTGGGGAAGAGCTGGTGGTGGAGGAGAGAAAGTCTATTTCTCAATTTCTGCTTGTAAATATAAACTTGTAAATATAAACCTCCACCTGTGTTTTGGTAGAAGCCTGGAGGGCCCAAAGGTCTGGGACTGAACTCTTGCATTGCGGCCCTGTTCCTATACATTGAAATCACTGGCAAATATTAGAAGTGAAAACAGGTAACAGCAGTAATTGATAAAACGTATTAATATGTGCGGATAGAAAGATTAATTTGTAAAATAAAATAGCACAAGGATTAAAAAATAAGATTGAAATTTAAGAATTCAGCATTAGGTTCGATACAGTGCTGCTTTAGTGGGAAAGGAAGCAAGATCTATTAGAAAGCCAAAAAGAATAACAGATATGGCAAATAACTTATGCCATTCCCTACTAACAGAAGAAACTGCTTGATTTTGGGGGGGGGGGGCCGGGGGGAGGAGAAATTAAATGAAAAATCAGAAATTGCCACATACATATTTAGTGCAATTTTAAAAAGCTCTGAATCTATACAACATAGCATCAAATTACAGCAGGGCAGAAAGAAAACTACCCTAGCAAGAATTAACACACATTTTGTTTCAGTTCCGCTTTCCCAAAGCTGGTGTTCTCACCCCAGAAAAGTGGGATTATAAATCTCAAAACCAAACATACAAAGAATGGAGTCACCATACCCGCAACTAATTTTTAAGGTACTAGAGTAATATGTATGGATTGCAGAAACAGAAAGAAGGCAATGTTAGGTTTGAAGAAGCTAAATTAACGTCCTGCATCATCCCACTCCACCTGAGATCCAATATCCTCCAACTTTCACACGGACTAAGCTGGCATAATTCATAAGGCTTTATGACTAAGCATTGCTCACTTTAGGAAAGAAAACCCCAAGAGATCTGTCACCTTGGTATATGAGAGAAAATTGAGAGAAGGGGAAATAAAAATAAATCCTAAATTGAATGCCTGCTTTTCTTTATGAGATGAAGGATAAGAGGTAAGTGAAGTTAGGCAAAAAAAATGAGACGGGGGAGCCAATTTAGAGTTCATACTTGAGAAGGACCTGACCCAACTACCATCACACTCCCCTTATACAGTGCAAATCCTTCCTACCAAAATGGGCTTTGTATGTAACCTATCAATGTTAAATTAGCCTTTTCAACTACAAGGAAGATAGAAGAACATTGTAAGGTGCTTCTTCTCATAAGGTAAACAAGCTACATTCATGTCAGGTAGCTAAGGCGTCTGGAATGGTTAACATTTTTAAGAGTATTCTTTCAATACAATATATGTTTCAATTTCTACTTTGAAATCTAGCTGCCTGGATTAACATTCTCCCTTTCTAAAAGAATCAGAAGTCAGTTTGATAGTGCCAAAAGAGTAATCTCAAGATAGAGGTGAAGCAGGGAAAGAAATTGGAGAAATGCCAGCAGGCTGCCTTTAAATGCATTTCCCTCAGTCTTACTCCTTCCCTACTCCAATGTCAGCAAGCCACAGAAGCTGACGTAACACCTAGGTTAACTGCAATTGCATTCCAGGAACTTCCTTTCACTATTATTTTTTCAAAACATTCAAGTAAGGACATGCATACAAAACTATCAGCAGCCATTTCAATAAATATCTTCAAGTGGACCAATGAAAAATGCCTTTCAAAATATTAATAACTGGCAACTAACACAATCCAATAATGCCCTAGTCACTTTTAGTCCATAAAGCTATGTTTCCAAATCTTACCTTCGACAATGATCTTTTCGGGTTCTCTCATTTTAAAACCTAATTCCTTCAACTGGCCTCTGTTTTTTGTCAGTATAAAAAGAGTTTACTTTGGTACACTGCGGGATTCTAAAAAGTGAGCCCAAACCACTCAATATTGTCTACAAGATGCCCAACACAATATGGAAGTCTTCTGTGTCAAACTCCAAGAACCCACAGTACCAATTTTCCCTTTGGTTTTGATCTTTTATCTCCAACTTCTCATCTCTCTAAGTGTGCTCTGCTGGTTAATGCCTCTATTTCCAATTTTGCCTAAGAGATCTCCAATCGATTAGTGCAAATTTCAGATACCAAATAAATTACCAGAATGTAAGAACCTAGGCTTGTTCTGAAGTCTGAAACATTTGTTTCTGTGAGGCCATTCCATTTATTTCCCACCCCCTCCCTGAAATATCCAGGCTACTTGCATTTCCTAAATTAAAGATGGAACAATCATAGAGGATTCCACGTTAAGAATAGTAAATTTAGAGGGGACAGCTGTACATTGGCAAACCCTAATTGTATCACCACAAAGAGGCAGGACTTAAAACTAACCTTTCTCTTTATCTTCATAATCAAGTTGATAGAAGGGATCCCAGATTTACAGTGCTGCAACCAAATGCCTAGGCCAAAAATTACACAATATTCATATATCCACCATGCAAGTTAAAGGACCAACTACAGCAGGGCTGTCAAACTCATGAGGCATCTGGCCTACGGGCTGCGAGTTTGACAGCCCTGAGGTAATTTCCACACTTCCAGTCATTTTTTGGCCTTTTCCCTACTGCTGACAGAAACACAAAATGCAGGTGTATCTAAAATGTAGTAATTATTTATGCAGGCCAAACAGGATGCAACCCTACCTTGGAAAGCAGATAATCTGAACCATCTGCTGATGTATGTGTCCTTATTTTCCTCCCTAACCTCCCCCGCATGATATTCAATAACTAAACATGCTGTTAATCTATACTGTCAGTACACCTGATGTCCAAAGAGGTTATCTAAGGTCTTACTACCATCTGGAAAACACTGGTTTCATGAGAAAAAAAATACAATGTAAGGTTCTTTATGAAATCCCTCTTCTGGTCAGCATGAAGGGTGAGGGAATGAGAACAAATTCCCAAGTTTTTCAGAAGGCAAAGCAGGCACAAGCTGGTATAATCAAACCCCCCGCGGGCCATTCTTTTTTTTTAAAAAAAATGCAGGGATTTTTCTACAAGCTGTGTGGCTGAAATTGCATACTAATTTTTTGTTTAGAAAATTTTTTTACTGCCACTCACCGTGCACACGAGGCTCAGCTAGTTTCAAAGACTTCCATGCAATTCTGCTTTATTATATTCAAGTTGACAAACTAAGATAGGATTGGAATTAAAAGTAAGGCTATTTTTCTTTTTCTTTTCTTTTTCATCCCTTTTGTTTTTGCACCAAAAGTGAATTTGAAAAGATGCTCATCGCATACAGGTATACACATACATACATACACACACACACACATACACACAGAGAAAAACCAACACACAAAAGGAGAAGAATAGTTTATACCTGACTGGAGATGAGGTCTGTCCTATCTTATTCAAAGAAATGTTTTTATGTGCATAATATACATCGGTGCAGCATTTACACATAGATCACTGAAAGAAAGACACCAAGAACTTGCTACAGATGCCTTACGGGAGACTTTAGACATCTATCCCCCTCCCAACCCAGCCCAAAATATTTTCTACCTATTTGTAGCATTAACAGCTTTTTCTTTGTCCACCAAATCCATGATTCGAATGAAATCATTGCTTCAAAGTTCACAGAATCCCAACTGCAATTAACATTCCTCCTTGCTTCAGTGGGGAAAAATAATCTATATATCCCCATCTCTTCTTTAACATTGACTTTGTAGGAGTTAAGCGATGCTGAAGTCATATTTTTTTCTCAAATGCTACATGCTTGATACTGAAGCACCCATTAAAAACAAAACCACCAAGAAAAGGTTTAAAGTAATGAAACAATTTAAGGTTTTCACATTTACATTTCCAATACGGATGGTGGTTCCTCTCCCCTTTTCACGCCCCACCATTTTCCTGCACATAAAAAATATGCTCAAGGCCAAGCTGAATTGAGCTTACAGGTTAAATAATTTGTTTTTAAAAAGCCAAGTATGTTATGAAAGATCTCTCCATCACCTTCCTGATCTTGTCATCTCTTTGGCACTATTGGGCGAATAGCTAATCAGAACGGAATCACACGACAATTTGACATGGAAAATGTTTTTGAGAAAAATACATGTAGTAATGAGGAGAGGGAAGGAGAGTTAAATATGGGATATATAAATATACTTTCCAAGACTCAGCAAGGAGAGGAGGGAAGGTTACTTGCTTGGATATTAGTTTTAATAACTGATAATTATTTTTTTTTAAAGAAGATTGCTCACATTAAGGTTCATATCTATGCCAGAATACCTTATACTGGCTGGAGTTTAAAAATTCCTGTCATTAGAGGAATCTTTCCACCCCAATTTGCCTACCTGCAAGGTATTCTGTCCTAGGATCAACTATCACGTTCCTACCAGAAGGAAGCCAAAATGTTTGGATCTAGCTCTCAATACAAAGTGAGCATTAGCCCTAAAGGAGATTCAAAGTCTCTTGCACATTTAGTCTGTACAGAAGCTGGCCAGAGACAGGCCCCTTTGGTAATCCACTGCACCGAACCAAGAAACGAGACTAGATAATATACAAGGGTTGTGGGTGCTAATCTACAAATCATTTTCAGGGACACAGATTCCAATCCTATAAGTTCATTTTTTACATTACAGCTCTTTAGAAATATTAGAGGGGGGATGTCTATATCCCATGATTTTGAACTCCTTGGGCAAGGGTGGGGGAAAGAGGGCAAAGAAAATGTAGAAGTAATGAACAATAGCAAAGCTACAAATGGGTTTTCTTAAGCTCCAGCAACCTCTGGGGAAAAGTAAACAAAATAAAGTCATTTTTAGAAAAAAGGAACAGCATCATTTTATCAGGATCAATTATTTTAAATTCGCTGAAGTGCCCACTTAGGAATATATGATCAATTTTATCGCTTCTCAGTACTTGCCCACTACAAGGACATTTACATTCAGTGTTTGTCAATAGTTATATGGCTCAGCTGGGCTCCCAGCGGAAGGCCCATTTATCTAACAATGGCAGTGCAAATACACTTGTCAAGCTGAAATGTATTTGTGCTGTTTATTTTTTTAAAACACAACTTCCCTTTGTTTTAATTCTCTGAACCCTAGAACCATGACTCTAGAGCCCTGAAGTAAATTAAAAAGAATTCTCCACCCACCTCCCACCCAACATAGACCAAAGAATTAAAAAAAAAAAAGTGGGGGGAGGGACAAAAAGGAAAATAGGCTTTTCCTGATCCCGTATTCCCTTGCTGGCCTTTCTCCTATAGGTTGCTATAAAAGGGGGAATCAGACCCTCATGCTTTTAAACAAAAGTGCTTTTTTTTTTTTAACTTGTAAAGCAAGTGCTTCGGAGAAAGGTGGTTGGAGAAAAACTTCCTTATTTGGATTGGTTAAGAAGGGAAGCCCCATGATTGCTTTTTGAGACAAGTGAAAAGGAAAGGAAAAAAAAAACCATCCAGAAATATTATGAGCAGGGTCTTCTAAGATGCAAAGAAGGATGCACAGTTAAAATAGATTTTTTGCCATTCCTAAGAATGATGGCAACGGGAAGAAGCTGCAAGCCAAGATCCTCTTCTGCCCCCACTCCCCGTTTTCTCCCAACCCTGTGTAAAATACTGCACATCAGGAAGTCAAATGTGCTTGCAGAATACTGGAGGGAAGGGGTGGTGGGAGAAAAGAGAGGAAGTAAAAAAGGAAGTTTGCCTCCAGCCCTCTTTTACAATGCACCAGGGAAAACCAACTCTCATCTTAGCACAATAATGCGAGTTATTACCACCAGACATTTGAATTATTACTTAAAACTGTCAAGCTGTGCTGTCAAAATGTACATGTTACAGCATTAAAGGAGAACAAGACTGGCAACTAAAATAGAGCTGGCCACATTTCTTCACACCGAACCCAACTGCTGCCTCCATTTCTTTGTTTTTTTTTTAAAAAGCAACAAAATATATTAATTTAGATATGCGCTGCTGGAATTGTTTCCACTCCATTTTTTTTTCTTTGTCATCATTTTAAAGGAAAAGGAAAAAAGTTAAATGGAACACTAGAAATATAATAATGTGCGATGCTACAGAGCTAAGTATGCTGAAGCCCTTAAAGAGATCACGTTGATTGTCGTATCTTCCATTTTTAGGGTGAAATATAAGAAAGGGAATGCCTTTTTTCTTTTTGGCAAGAATGCAATTAAAAAGACGATCCTGCCTGATTATTTTTCATCAGTTCAGCAAAAGAAGTCCTGCACAAACCCATGACAGTTCTAATATAAGGAGGTAACGTAAGAAATAAAATTGATGCCAGCCCAATTCATCTGGCAGTAGGGTTAGAAAATTCCCTTATTCTAAAACTTATCTCAGAACGCTGATTGTATCTCAGCTTCTGCCCCTTCCTTCAAATTTCATTCCTGCTTTTTTAAAAACAATAAAACATTAAAAACTGAGAAGGGAGCATCTCTGCTCTCTAAGGACTGTGGTTCATGGAAGCTTCACCTCCTTGGTTCAAGATCTCTTGTAGAAATTGTAAACCATTCAAGCTATATTCATTCCCAAAAACTGTTACAGAAGCAACTACAATTCAATACATAGAAGTAAAAGGAGGGAAAAATGGGTTTTTCTCTCCTATAAGAACAAACTGTGCTAGGATTTCTCAATGAGTCCACATTCCTCCAGGCCACAAAGACATGGCTTGGGATGAATACAGACCTGTGGACTTCAACTCCCAGAATTGGCTGAGGAATTCTGGGAGTTGAA
>JANHZT010007296.1:174473-185217 GCA_032468215.1 Stegonotus admiraltiensis | reverse complement strand
AGAGAGAATGGTACTGTTGAAGTTGGAAGATCAGGATTATGCATACTTATTTGTATTATTATTGTTAGCATTGTTTATAAAAGATTTGACCCAGTCAATACACTGTCCACAAAATATGTATGGTGTGTATTATATTTTTTTTAAAAAAGATTTAAGCGGTCTTGCATCTCACATTGTACAACTTCATGGAGCCTGAGTATTTGCACTAGGTAAGACAGAAACTATAGGAGTTAAGACACCAAAATTCATGCTGCTGAATTTCTTTAGTCTCTTTGGTGTATCTTGAAGGGATACCTCTCATTTCAAATGATGGTCTGATCAATGATACCGAGTAATATAACTAGTGCGTTCACCAAGAACAGGAAGACACAATCACTTACCTTCCTTTGGCATCTCTGCTATTAACAATCTTGGCACCCAATGCTTCAACAAGCATCTCAGCGGTGCCATCCTGGTTGTTAATTCTGGAGAAGAAAGAAAGTGTGAGAAGCAAGCAAGCAATGGTTGATTTTATTTATTTCGGGGTGACAAACAAGTACAATGGCATTTCAAGACCTCTCTACTGAATCTGGGTTTCAGAGGTCCAAAACAGATAGGGAACATTCCCACCAGTGAAGATGCTCCAAATTTTGGACAATCCCTTCAAGTAAACTCCCTACCAATTTTAATGACTTGTTATCTTTCTTTTTGGGTAGAAAAAATAAGTAAAAGCTAAGATGGAATAAGCCACCAGAGGGATCTGCTGTTCTGTCCTGCCCAGCAACTCCTTGTTGAATTTGTAGATTTTGGGAAGAAAACAATGTCAATGTTTTGTTAGTGATGTGAAATAAGCATTCCATAGCTAAGTTGTAGGCTCCAAAATATAGGTAGTCCTCAACTAATTACTTCATTTAGGATCAGAATTTCCATTGCTATTGAAGGCAGCTGTTATAGGAGTCACACTCAAATTTTACAATCTATTTTCCACCAGAGTTATCACTGCAATTACTAAGTGAATCATGCAATTGTTAAGCGAGCCTGGCTTCCCCCAATTACGTTGCTTGTGGGGAAGCCAGCTGGGAAGGTTGCAAATGGCAATTACAGAACGCTGGGATGCGGCAACCATTGTAAAAATTATGCCAGCAAGTGCCCAAATTTTGATCATGTGACTCTGAGGATGCTTCAATGGTCATAAGTGTGAGGACTGGTTGTAAGTCACTATTTTCGGTACAGCTGTAACTTCAAACAATCACTAAATGAATGGTTGTTAAGTCAAATACAGGTAGTTCTCTACTTACAGGATTTAATTTAGTGACTGAAGTTACAATGGCACTGAAAAAAGTGATTTATGACCATTTTTCACACTTACGACTCTTTCACCATCCTCATAGTCACATGATCAAAATTCAGATGCTTGGCAACTGGTTCCCATTTATGACGTTTGCAGTGTCCCGTGGGTCATGTGACCCCTTTTTGCCACCTTTTGACAAGCAAAGTCTATGGGGAAGCCAGATTCACTTAATAACTGTGTTACTAACTTAAGAGCTGCAGTGATTCACTTAACAACTGTGTCAAGGAAGGTCGTAAAATGGGGCAAAATCCACTTAACAACTGCCTCACTTATTAACAAAAATGCACTGTCTGTATTTCTTCCTAATACTGAGTCTCCAGATGTGGTTGGACTAAAATCTCCAGCTTCTGGCTATGCTAGCTACTGGAATAGATTGGAACTGTAGCCAACAGCATATGGAGACCCAAGTTAGGAAATGCAGATAGCATTTCTAGTGAATATAAAATTACAGATAATACAGTAGGTCTATCATTAAGAGGCAAGAAATAATTTATTTCCTAGAAAGCAAAGTGGCAAATTGTTCCCTTATCTTCTGTCTTCTTTTTTGGGCAAGTGCATTCCTTGTGATAGGTCTTGGCTGCATGTAATAGCTAATTTTAGTTTATTTTTTTAAAGACTTCCAGTGTAGTCCACTTGAGGCCCAGAGGTACTCATGGAAAAGAAAGCTAATATTCGAAGCTGGCATTTTGCTTTGCAGAACTCATTCTGCTACCTGTAATTTTATAAAATCTTAAAAATTTAAGAGTCAGGTGAGATACCAAGAGAGGTTATCTCTATACCCCTGGCATAACGGTTATCCAAAGCAGGAATGCAGTTTTGAGTGATGGTTTCAAACTCTACTTGAAAAGCAAAATCCACATCTTGTTTTGCTTGGAATAGCTTATCTTAATGCATTTGCACAAACACACACTTAATCTCCAGGGTCTACCATGACTTACACTGCACAGTGCAATGGAGTAAAGGGGTTTCCTTCTAGGTATGCAAATGGATTGTGTTCAAGTAACAATTCAAGACAATCTTCATGCCCTGGAAAGAGAGAAGAGAATTTATTAGATCACCTTCTAATCCCATGGTATTTTTATAGGCAAAAACAAGGGTATGAAAGGCAAAATCAATGTATGAGCTGTTTTTTAAACCTTTCAGATGTTTAGGCAGCTTTAACACAGGCTGAAATTGGAAGTTAACAGCCACACTTTTTTGAGTCTTGATTTAAATGAGCCAGTCTGTAATACAGGCAGTGTTTGCGTATCGTAACAGGAAAAAATGGCTTAATGAATTAAAGTTTGAATGCAAGACATGCACGCAAACACACAGATTCTTTCATGAAGCACTGTTCCTTCTTCCACCTAAGCATTAAAATAATTAGGAATTTGACACTTCAACACCATTCAACTCAGAATTATAGTGAAGTGCTTCTAAATGGCCAGGCAGAATTAGAAGTCAGATTTTAACTTAAATTTAGAGTTGATTTATGAATCCTGGCTTCTTTGCAAGCATTTAGCTATACTGGTGGGTTTATTTAAATGACACTGAAATGGAAACATCAATATTGTTGGGTTTGTTCACATAGGGTAGTATGGGAGTCAGCTGCATGCCTTCCCCCCCACCCCACCTTCTATATTAAGTCAAGATTTCTGCTTTAACATAATATACAAATCCTGACAAAGAAAAGTTCAAAAAAAAGGTAAGATACCTTTCAGAACAGAGCAAGAATTTCCCCCCAAATTGAAGTAAGGAAGTACAAATTAATCAAAATCAGTACATGAATCCCATGATTTAATGAAAAAAATAAAGCTCCTGATCATAATAAAGCAAATACTGCTATTCCCTCACAAGTGTGCTATGTTTTCAAAGAACCCATAGAGTTTCCAGAGATCTTTATCAAATGATCCACGATGAGAAATCAGTGATAGCAGATATGCTTGCCAGAAAGACAATTACCCACACCACTGAATTCTCCTGCAATAAAACAGCTGAAAAGAACAGGATATTGAGGAGGGGCGGTCTTCCATTTTCATCCACTAAAGCCAGTATGAACAAGATACAATCTTGAACAAGAGTGGATAAACTATTCCATCAGCCATATGTGACCCACAGGATTCCTTTTGGGCCTGAGAGCAGATTTTAAGTAGGATTTTTGGAAGGCTTTGGAGAGTTTTGGAACTCTCTATTTTGCCCACCAAAATCCCCCCTGTAGGCAGAAAATGTGGACACCAACCCTGCTGGCAATCTCCTACACAACACACAGCACCTGGGAATCCAGTGAAATTAAATTGCACTTTCCAGCCATAAGATATTTGCCACAAGTAATCTAAAGCTTGCTCCTGGGGAGGAAAGCTATGGCAAATCTCTACATTCTTACCACTGTATGAAGCCCAGTGCATTGGTGAATAGCCACTATAGTCCACTACAGAGTCCAGAGGGTCAGTAGAGAGCGCTGCCTGCAGCAAGGTCCTCAGGATTTCAGAATGCCCACACACCGAGGCAAAATGGATCGGGGTCCGGCCCTTGAAATCCCGACACAATACAAAGGCATCATGGTCCAGCAGTGCTGCAAGGCAGTCTTCACAGCCAGTAACAGCCTACAAAAAAAGAAACAGCAAGCAATGAAAAAAAACCAAAATATCTATCACAAGTGGAAATAAGTCTTGCAAAGCAGGCACTCAAAATATTCTTTATTCAATAATAATTCCAAGTTGTTGTTTTAATCATTCGGTTCTATCTGACTCTTGGCAACTTTATAGGTAAGTGCTGTTGGAAATTCATCTTTTTTATCAGTGTTGATGTTATCATGCCAACATGCTCTTTGCTTGCTCCTCCTTCTTGTTTCACTAACCATTCTTAGCATCATTAGCGTCTCCAATGAATGTGCACTCATGACATGGTCAAAGGAAATCAGTCTTGTAATCCAAGTACCATGTAATAATAACAATAAATCTTACACTATAAACAATAGAAACTTTTATTTTCACATTAAAACTGATGCTGCTCAACTAGTATTTCTTTTGCCTAAATACTCCTTTCCAGCACAAGCATGTTTACAGTATTCATACAGATAATCCTTGCTTAACAACCTTAACTGGGATTGGCAACTCCACCACTAAACAAAGCAATAGCTAAGTAGAAAATCACATGACCGCAATGTGCACATGACTGTGCTTCCTGGCAGGAAGGAGACAAGATTACTCTTGTTGTTTCACATAGTTGATTCTTGTTTGCTTCTAACCCACCACCTCTCCCTTTGGAATGCCTGCTTCCAGTCTTGCACACATCAAAAGCAATGCGATTGTGCCACAGCTGAGGCTGGGAGTCATGGATGCTGTATGCAACCCACTCATGCTCTTGAAATCCCCTTTGCTCCAATCTCTTCACTTTGTTGCGAGAGAAAGGGAAGGCAAAAAAAAAGCAAGCAATTTTGGTAGACCACCTCTCCTTTGCCTGACCCTTTCTTTGCTGCCAGTGTGCCTGCCCTGCTTTTGATGGGTAGAAGTTTACTCTCCTGAAATCTGTTTCAAGAAGAGATTTGTCTCCAACCTCTCTGCTCTGCAAGAAGGGAATAAAGGAAAAAAAACACACAGGAGAGACACAGGACTACCTGCACTGACTATAAGAGCAATTGCATGACTGAAGGATGCTGCAAAGGTTACAAATGGTAGCTGTGAAGCTATTTTTTTTTCAGCAATGTTTTAACTTTGGTCACAGAACAAATGGTTGGGAAGTGAGGAATACCTGTAAAGTACACCAAATTCAAAGCACTCTCTTGTGGCAAGTGCGACAATTCAAAGATGAGAAACAGACAATGATCTACTCACTATGCTTAAACTTAAATGTTTAATTTTCTACATCCAAAACTACAAGACTATTTCAGGATCTTGTTCCATCAATTCAATATAGAGCTATTCCTCCACTTACCCCTCGGTGCAGTGCAGTCCTGCCTCTTCTGTCTGCTGCATCCACTGTGGATCCTTTCTCTAGTAAGAGATGGACACAATCTACATGGCCATTCATGATTGCCAACATCAGTGGGGTCCTGTGAAAAAATCGAGAATAGGTCAGCCACCTATTGATTTATTAATTTGGCTTATCCCTAATTTAGAAAATAAGCACTATCTTTATGAAGGGCAGGATGGACCGAGAGTACCCCAGATGTTAAAATAAGAGGGAAACTCAAAAATAAAAAGTCTTTAATTCCAAGAAGTTTCTACAAAACAATTACAGTTTCATTAATCTGTTCTGATTACTTCTGAGGGCTGAAAAATGAGGTTATGGTCATACTTAAAAAAAGAAAAAAAAACTGAGGACTAGCAAACATCATGCCTGGGACTGTAATTCAGAAAATGAGTAGCAGTAGCACTAAACTCAATTTGACTTCATATATTTAATTCTGATTAAAATGTAATTAAATACTATTGCTATGGTTACTCTCCCATTTTTAGTAGTCACATTAAAACTGTAAGAATTCTGAAAATTAAATCAAGCATTCTTATTCAATGTGTCAGGTAGGAAATCAAGGTCAAAAGGAGTTAGAGCTTCTAGGTGCTATTGCCAATTTTAGAAAAGAAGAAAAAGTAGCAGAAATGGAAAAGTCATTTGGGTGGAATATACTGAGAAAGCTTCTAGATGTAGTTTTGCACTTAAGAAAGCTTATTTCAGTGCATCTTCATCTATAGAAACAAGTTGGGTTCTCAGTTCTAAGGTTTTTTTCATTATAGATAGCAAGTAGAAGGAAAGAATTTTGCATTTTAAAATTATGATTAGCAGAAGGAACCAACCTCAAAATTCTAGGAAAAAAAACAACTGCACATATTTGAATTCATTAGGATACCTCCTTGTGGATCAAACAGAGGGACATGGTTTAAGATTATCTCTATCATCTGCTCATATTATTTTCACTGAAATTTATTCTTCCCTGAGATTTTCAGAAAGCTAAATATTCCCTTTGGCCATTTTTTAAGCACCCTTCTGGTGCTCCAATACATTTAGTTTAGTACCCTGTACCCTCTCTTGAATCTTTTTGAAAGGCTCTAAAAACAGAGGTTTAACTTCTACAATTTGGAGTTAGGCTTGGGGCCAGGTTTGTACAGAGTTACTTTTGAGGTTTTAATGATGTTCTATTTCTAATTATATTTTATATTTTTTTACTAAGTAAAAAAGAAATATTTTAATTTATTCAGAATATTTTGTATGCCATCTGCTCCTTAAAGAAATACAATTTAAAATAGATTTTGTGAAAATGATTAAAACAACAAAATAGGACATTTTAAAATAATGAGAAAATAAAACTCACTAAAACTATTATTATTAAAAGGCCTAAATAAGCAAATGTAAGCTTTATTTAAGCAAATAAATTTAATAGTAAATTAATAATAAATAAACGGTAAAAATGGAGAAGTCTGTCTTCAAATCTGCTAACAGTTTTTGCCACAGCATGTGGGCCCCATCATGGAGATAGAAAAATATATTATAGAGATCTGATGTCCCTATGGGAGGATGCACAAAAGCTGCCTGCGGATAATCATAGAGCGTTGAGCAGGCTGTATAAGAGGCAGCCATATCAGTTTTTTGGTCTTTGACCACATAAAATATACACTCTTGCAGAAACTTTGAATTAATTCCTGGAAATTGTTTGAATATGGAGGCATCACTCACTATCTGTGCAATGAAATTTCTTGAATAGCTTGAAGGGTTGCTCCATAAAAAGCATATCATCATAATAATGAACCACTGGGGTTACATAAGCACAAAAATCACCAAAGCCAACCGTTTCCCCACTAAGAAAAGGAATTTACTAGCAGAAGTATTTTTAAAAAAATCTCCTTTTCACTGATGCTTCTCAACTCCCCAAATTCAATGCTGGATCTAGAAAGACTTGCCAACTGCAAACCAACTCTTTAAGGGGAAATGTATTTCAGGTGTTTCTCCTCAATGTAGAAGCTCACTCCCAAATGAGTAAGAACTCTCTCTTGTCTGTACTGGGGTTCAGCTGGCTCTCCGGCCCTTTATTGCCCAGACACATTCAGAGCCCAGCTAGCAGTACTTGCAGCCCTGCTTCCGATTTGTACAGTAAACTGGAATTTGTAAGGAACAAGCCCATTCCTGTTTGCCATTGGAATGACTTATAGGCCAAATAAAGAAATAAAGAAATAAACAAACACATACACAGACATATATAGTTGTAGACTTACTGTCCATGGATGTCCATGACATCAGTGATGTCGACTCTCTCCCCACTATCAATGAGAAGATGCAGGGAATCTGTGTTCCCATAGGCAGCTGTAAGAAATAAAATGAGACTATAATGAACAGGATTTCCCTGCTTCTTAATAACTGTCATTTCTTTAAAGACCTAGTGGGCGCCCCCCAAGCCTGTTCTGCATGAGCAACCAAGAGAAAGAATCTCAGCATCTCCACAGGAAATAAGCCGTGCGCATACCAGCAGCATGGAGGGGTGTCCACTTCTTCTTTTTCTCCTTCACAAGAGCAGAAGCACCATGGCTGGTGAGCACCTCCACGCACTCCGTAGAGCCCCTCTCCGTGGCAAGATACAAAGCCGTCCGCCCTTTGTGGTCCCGCACATCCAGGTTCACCAGGGTTTCGGCAAGCGTCTTCAGGGCTTCACAGTGACCATTATAGGCCTGAAAGCACATCCACAGACAGACTGATTTAGGGAGGCTGTAGATCAGAGGCCTTCAAACTTGGCAGCTTTAAGACTTGTGGACTTCAGCTCCCAGAATTCTCCAGCCAGCTATGCTGGAGTCTTAAAGCTGCCAAGTTTAAAGACCTCTGCTATAGCTCAAGAGGGATTTAATGTAAACGATGCAGACCTACAGCTTAGGTCCACTTTCCTCACCGTAGCCAATGTAACATTGGCATTCAAATGCTAATTACTGTAATTAAATTTGACCCAACTGTACCAATGTCGCTTGATAACAATGAGACTTACAGCTAAGTGCAAAGGGCTGACTGGAATGGTGCTTTCCACATCGTCCAGGCAGTTAAACGACATTTCCAGGAGCTGAAATGAAAAAGCTTTTGAATCTAATTCCAATCGTACAAATGCTTCAACAATCTAGCTCTTGGAACCCCTGAGATTTAAGCGTATGGGAAGAACCTCTGGGAATAATGACTAGAGAACGTATATCCGTGATGGCGAACTTATGGCATGCGTGCCACAGGTGGCACGTGGAGCCATACTAGTGGGCACGTGAGAGTTGCCCTAGCTCAGCTCCGGCACCCACATCTGATTTTTGGGCCTTCTGAACCCACCGGAAGTCGGCAAACGGGCTGTTTCCAGCCTCTGGAGGGCCTCCAAAGGGTGGGGAAGGCCCATTTTCGCCCTCCCCAGGCTCCTAGAAAGCCTCTGGAGCCTGGGGAGGGCAAAAAACGGGCCTACCGGATCCACCGTGCCATTGCATGCCAAAAGCATATATTTATGGCGGTTGCAATGTCCCAGGATCATGTGATCACCTTTTGCAACGTTCTGACGAGCAAAGTCATTGGGGAAGCCAGACTCACTTAATTCTGTTACTAACTTAACAAATGCACTGGTTCATTTAACAAATGTGGCAAGAAAAATCGTAAAATGGAGCAGAACTCACTTAGCAAATGTCTCACTTAGCAACAGGAGTTTTGGGTTCAATTGAGGGCATAAATTGAGCACTACCTGTCTATTTTTCAAATCTCTTAATATACAAACTGCAGGAAGTGTTTTTCCATTGCAAGTATCTACCCTGGGGCTTGCAAGTGAAGATCTCTGGTGAACCAGCTGTCCCTGCAGGGGTGGGGATAGCATTGTGATAATGATCAGCAGCTAGAGGATGAATTCTGGCCTGCACTGTCTTTCCAGATATAAAGGAGACGTGAGATTGCCCACTTGCACTCCAGAATGCTGCAGGAACTAAGGTGTGTGCGGTCAACTCGTGAGCTGAATGCTTGGGAATGGAGAGATTCCAATCTAGCTCACAGCTATGATGGAGCGTCTGCAGACACAACATTTGCACCAGCTTTCTTAAGCAGTTTTGGATGTAATTAATTTATTCCGTTTCCCCGAAAATAAGACGTCCCCTGATAATAAGCCCAATTGGGCTTTTGAGTGCATGCGCTAAAATAAGCCTCCCCCCTGAAAATAAGCCCTCCCCGAAAATATTTAAACGCAGAGCTGGAAATCAGGTAAGACGGCAAGAGGAGCCCCATCTTGCTCCATGCACCCCAAAATAATAAGACCTCCCCGAAAATAAGGCCAAGCGCTTATTTCGGTGTTAAAAAATATATAAGACAGGGTCTTATTTTCAGGGAAACACGGGTATCTAAAGAGAGACTTTCTAAGTAACAGGATAGAAGAATTCAACTTGGTGAGTCAACATTCTTTCTGGACCAAAAAGGGAAAATAATGGTTTTAAAAATTTAAAACTGGTATAATGGTGTGTCAAATATACAGTATGTTGGAAATGTAATCAATCCAAAGGGAACTTTTATCACTTTTGATGGACATATTAAAAAAAATGTAAGTTATTGAGGTCAGATATATATTTTAATTCGGAACATTTTTAAAATATGTGTTTTTTCTTCTAAGCATGTTGGATAAGCAGTTGGGGAAAAACAGGGGACTTTGGGGATGCATCTTATGAAGTACTAATTATGTTACTAATTTTATAATGCTGGGAGCAAGTAAAAACAGAGAGTATCCGTGTGTGCATACAAACAGTATAATAATGGAACAGAAATGTATGCAGAAGCACATCTAAAATGAAGACCGAGAAGAGCAATAAAATACACAGCAGTGTATACATCTTTGTATTTAAAGAACAGATATAATGCTTTATCTGGAAACTGGGGGGAAAAATCTATCTGCAGTCTTGGAGATTACTGTCTAGCTCATGAGAGTTTATTTAGCCACCCAATTTCTGGATCTCAATCTGTCTTGTTTCTAATCTGGCCATTTCCCAATGCCCTACAAGAGATCAACCATATAATAGTCGTCAATAGAGAAAACTATGACCCTTTCAAGTGTCCATAGAAGTTTCCTCACTTTTAAAGTCCAATTGTCCAAACTTTAGTTCAGACTTACCAACTCAAGGTTCTGTCGGTTGCCGTAGGCAGCTGCATAATGGACAGCAGTGTATCCCTGTTTGTCTCGGAGAGAGGGGTCAGCACCATTATCCAGTAAGAACTCTAAACAACTGGAATAAAAATAATTCAATGAACCCAAGCATCAGATGCATATAAAAGCTGTAAAAATTCTGTGGAAATCCAGATTTGGTTACGGTCACTAAATCATAAAACCAGTTCACATAAACCACAGTAAAGAAGATACAGTAGCTCCTTCCATGTAATAGGGCAGTGATGGCGAACCTTTTTTTCGTGGCGTGCCGGAAGCATGTATGTGCGCGCGCAACAGCTCGCATGCGTGCCAGC
>JANHZT010007296.1:130428-142672 GCA_032468215.1 Stegonotus admiraltiensis | reverse complement strand
CATTTTTTACGTGCTTTCGAACTGCTAGGTTGGCAGAAGCTGGGACAAGTAACCGGAGCTCACCCAGTTACGTGGCACTAGGGATTCAAACCGCTGAACTGCTGATATTTCGATCGATAAGCTCAAAAAAATGTGTTTTTTTTTTACTAATGGCTTAATATTATGGAACAGTCTCCTCCAGGAAGCAAGATGATGTCCTTTTAAAAGAAAGTGTAAGAAAAGTTCTTCTTGAGGGCTTTAAAACACAATTTATTGGGGAATGGCAGGTAGGCTGTGTGTGTGTGTGTGTGTGTGTGTGTGTGTGTGTGTGTATACGGAGGGAGAGATTATTTTTAATTTTTGTAATTGTTACATTATGGTGTTATGCATATATATGGATTATCTCTATACACTATTACTGGTAAGGGTTGTGTTACTGTGATGCTTTGGAAATCCACAACAACAACAAATAAATTCTTTACTGTATGCAAGTCCTACACCAAAGAGAAATGTAATCAAAGAACACAAACAAGACAACTCCCTTATCTTCCTGGCATCACTCTAACTGCAATCCTCCACCAAAAAAAGAAAAAAACATATACAACAGAGAACTGTACTAATACCCTCCTGGTCCTCCTACACGCTCAGCACAGGCTAGTACAAGGCAGATCTAATCCCATCTGTTCATCTCATCTTCCAGAGGAAAACCTTCAGCCTCTGCATCTCTTTTCAGAAAAGTCTTTCCATTCGGCTAACCTCAGGTTTACTTCCCTCCAAGTCCTTGGACACAATGACAAAAGGAGGGAGGATAAAGGGGGAAAGATGAGTCATCCACATGGAATGCAGTGGACTCAATATTCACTTTTTTTTAAAAAAATCTTTTTTTAATAATAGAATCCATTATGCCCTACGATCTTGGGCCATGTAGTTCCTGGAGCAACTGGTATGATGCACTGCTTACTGTCCTTAAGGTAAATGCTGGCCACAAAAAAATATAAATTATCATATATGCTGAACCTTGAAAACTTCACATTAACTCCATCTACTGTATATAAATCAGGTCAATGGAATAAAATATTTTAAATTCTAGAATGATGTTTTAAACCAGACAACCAGAAATGGCATGTGAGTGGAGGTGGAGAATCTAATGACATTAAAATTTGGAAACCTAGGATTTTTCCAGGACTGACAATTAAAGATTAACTTGCAAAATTGGCATGTAGCTAAATTATAAATATTAACACACTTTCTAATTATACTGTGGAGATTATTAGTCAATGTAGTCTGTATTTTAAAAAGCCACTTTCTGACTTGCAGCTCAAAGAAATGGATGAGGCAATATTTCTGTTTGTGCATATGAATGCTATACTGTATACAAGTATTCCTCACAGCCAATCATTTAGTGACCAGTTACAACAGGACTGAAAAAGTCACGACCATATTTTCATACTTACGACTGTTGCAGCATTCCCATGGTCACATGATCAAAATTCCGGTGCTTGGCAACTGGCATGAGACAATTGCACTGTCTGAGAGTCACATGATCACCATTTGCAATCTTCCCAGCCAGCTACCGACAAGCAAAGCCAATGGAGGAAGCCAGATTCACTTAACAACTGCATGTTGTTAATTTACTTAACAACTGTGGCAAAAAGATCATAAAATGAGGCACAGGTCACAACAACTGTCCTATTACACAGTTGTTAGCAACAAAAGTGTTAGTCTCAATTGTGGTTGTAAGTCAAGGACAATCTATATCTAGCTGATGTAAGGGAAATGCCTAATCTCTACATATAGGGTAGATAACCTGCCTTCCAGATTTTGGGGGCAGAAAAGGCAGGACACAAAATAATATCAATACTCATACAAGGTAAATATAAACTAAGACATTGCTTCCATCTGCTGGGGGGCCATGGGATCCAAAGAATTAGAATCAGAAAGTTCAAAGGGACCATTTATAACACTGACTCCAACCTCTTCTATGCAGGAGTCCAGCAGATATAAAGCAATCTCAACAGATGAACATGCAGTCTCTATTTAAACACGTTCACCAAACAGAGCTCAACATTCCCAGAACAATTTTTTTTACTGTTTTACTATATTCAAGTTGAATCTGTTATAGCTTTATTACAATTACTTTGTATCCTGCACATTGGGATGAGAACACAGAGCAAGACTCTTCTGGTGCAACAATCCAACTCATACTTATTTCCTTCAAATTCTTATCAGATTTAAGTTTTGTGCTTTATTACCATGTTGTTTACTCTTCTCTGATCCTTCTTAGTGTAATTCCCAGAAGCACAGTATTGGGTCTGACAAGTGCAGAGCGCATTAAATTATTTTCTGTGTTTTGGAAATTATACTTCTACTGATGCAGCTAAAAATTATGTCTGTCTTTTTGTATCACAGTGCTGACTCATATGTGTCACATATTATTATATATTCAACTACCACGCCAAAACAAGTATCTTCCACTATATTTTTTTGAACATCAAACTTCTTCTATCTAGATGAAGAGGTCGACACGTGTTTCTGCTAAAATTCCATTTCAACATTTTCCATTATAATGTAGGAAAACAAGTCACAGCTGCCTCTGAAGAATCTTATACCCACTGGCAACCAGGACAAGAAATCCCTTCATCACAATCCTAATAAAAACATAATTATATGAAGCATATCTTAAAACTCAGTACACTGTAATAAAACCACTTTGTAGCAAAAAATGTCCATCCAAGAAAAAGAAAAAGACCCTGAAACTGGCTTGGTATTAAAATGTTTCTATTATGCACAAAGTAGCAGAACACTGGAGAAAATGAGCATGACTTGTAGCTTAGTGGATAAATGGCTGCCTTCACATAACATGTTCAGCTAAAATCAAATCATAGTCTTCTGCATTAAGAAAGAGAAGCCGTATATGATGTGAATATGAAATCATACAACTTGGAGGCTTCATTTAAACCCTGTAAGATGAGCAACTGAACACTGTGCTACATACAATCAAGACTAGGATAAAAACTAGACAAGATACAACTTTTAAAGGAACCCACAAAAGAAAGCCAGAGTTCCATTTAGGTACCATGAAAGGAAATGGTTAACATTCAGGTACTACCACAAACCAAAGTGCTATAGATATATGGATATTGCAAAAGATGTGAATAAACGCCCAGGGAAAATGCAAATGAAAAGAAATGCAGATTATGAGGGAAACAAAAGGACAGGAAACTATACCAGAAATGCACCAAGCAAATCACAGACATGGCAGAGGCCTAATGAGAAAAGAAGAGTGAAGTTCTATCTTCCAAAGTGTTCCAAAGCAGAAAGGCCCACAAAACATACTTCTGTAACCGGCCAAATGTATCATAATACAGCTTCACCCAAAGTGTGACTAAATACTTACCCAGAAACAAATTATTTGACCTCATCCACTGATTTAAACATGTATTTCGGGACAAGTAAACAGCTTGAATCTTGTACTGGTATTTTGCCCCATGTGAACAAAGTACTAAGAGTACCAAAAAGAAAAAGAAATGTGGCAGTCTGAGGATGAAGCAGAAACGGATGCAGCGATGGAGAATAAGGATAAAAAGGCGAATTTGCTGGATATGCCAGATACACGCAGATGCACACGCACATGCACAAACACACAAGAGGGTTATTGCTGAGGGGAAAAACTGGAGGAGTGAGTCCTCTTATTATGCCACCACCAGTCCTCTATATGCTCCTGAATGAAGGAAAGGCAAGACATAAACATACGGTAAATGATCTGAGAAGGATTCTGTATCTTTAAGAATTTAATGCAGAATACTTTAAGCCCCACTAGGCCCAAATCCTCTTTTCTCCTCCAATGTGATGCTAGGAGAAATTACACGGCTTGCAAATATATATATATATATGTATATTCCCTTTTGGGAGCCGCTGCTAAGACGAGGACCTGCCTAGGTTGGGGAGAAGGTCCTTGGCGCTGCAGAAACCAGAGAGAAGGGATCAGGGAGGAAAAGAGAGACGGGGCAGCAGGAGAGTCCGCAGGCAGAAACGAGGGCCCAAAACAGAGGCAGGCGGTGGGAAAGGGCTGCCTGGGGGAACGAGAAAAGCAGGCGCAGCCGAGGCGCGGCGGCGAAAAGGGCGGCAAGAACTCTTTCTTCTTAGGCGGGAAACAAGACGGGCTTCTCAACCCGGCCACCGCCGCCGGCCTTCTTCGGAGGTTGCTAGCATCTGGCCGGGATCAGGCCAGGCCAGGCCAGGCCAGCCCCGCCGACTCTCGCTTGGCCCCAGCTCCGGCTCCATCTCGAGGCCCCCGCTGCACGACGTTAGGGAGAAGCCAGCTTGCTCCCGCTGAAACCAAGTGGGCGGCTCTGCAACTAGGCCGTGCATCCCCCGGCTGGCGTAGCGGACGCGGCTGGCCAGCGAGCGAGGCAGAGAGAGAGAGAGAGAGAGGGAGGGAGGGAAGGAGGGACGAGGCCAGAGCTGGGCGCCGGGAAAAGGGTCAGGCGGAGGCGCCTTCACCCCACGCCCGCCATACCTGGTCCGTGATGCTGAGAATCCCCATCTCCGGGCGGGGCCGCCCCCCCTCTCAGCAGCGCCGCCGCCTTCTCCTCCGCGCTCCCGGCATCGATCGCGCTTCGGCTGCCGCGGCGCCCTCCGGCTGCTTGTGGGGCGGCGGGCGGGGAGGAACTCAGCCCGCCCACCGGAGGGAGGAAAGCAGGCCGGCCGTGCCGACGTAGCGACCCCTGCCGGGGAAGCCCGCCCAGCCGCTCCTCCCAGCCCCCGGGGACCAGACCGGGGAGCCCCTGAAACCGGCTCTCCTTTGCAGCTGCGGTCCCGTCTCCTCTCCACCCGCTTCCCGGGTCGCTTTTTCGCCCGCGGGGCCTTGCGTGCTTAGCCAGCGGCTCCTGGGGCGTGAAACCCAAGAGACGGGGTTGAGCCAAGCCTGGTTCCCGGAAGCATGGCCACGCACGTGTGTCGTGCAAACATCTGCGGGTCCGAACCCGGGCAAATGAAAAATGGCCGCGTCGGAGGCTTGGCTCCGTTGGCTCCCAGCTGCGTTGGGTTGATTTTTTGGGCCTCGAAAAGTTAAGGCGGGTGGGTTGTGGATAATATACTTGGATCATGGGAGACCAGGGTAGAGTGAGAAGTTTTTTAAAAGTTGAAAAACAGTTCGAAGCAAAGCCAGTAGCAAAAATGCCCATAACCAGAATATTGCCAGAAAACTACAACTATAGTAGTTTTATGTGAAGTTGTTTAAATTTATTTATTTGTCAAGCATATATAAGATTACAGGTAAAAAGTATAAACATCATTTGAATACATGAAAAGAGTAAGTAAAAAGGAATATGACTTTTAATAAAATCCATTTTATTTCCAGCACCTTTCTCCCAGCTTGGAACTGAACCAGATGGATCTCTTCCTACACCAGGTCTGTCAAACTGGTGGCCCATCAGCCAGACCTGTCACATACAGTCCATGCCCACCCTGGCTCCGCAAAGACAAAAAATGTCACGATACGGCACGTGACGCGATCAAGTTTGACATCCCTGTCCTACACTATCTTCCCTTAAAACATTAACAGAATCCACAATGGTCTGTGAGTCAGTATCTCCACTAGATAATTGATAGTCAAGATGAAACGAAATTAATCAAGTAAAAATAGCAAATGGGGAAAATCCTTTGCCATTTAACATTTATCCTTTGCCATTTGCAAACACAAATAGAGTTAATTAAATTAGGTCTCCCAGTGGAACTGCATGTTCACAAGAATACACAGGTACCTCAAGTGTCACCCCTAGAATCAGCACATGGACACTTCCACACCCGGGACAAGCTCCCTTATTTAACTGTTGCTTTACCTCATTTCTCTTTCAAGAGTTTGCCTTCAAGCATAGTATACAAACACAAATTTGTAGTCATGAGTTGTAGAAATATGAATCACTAGTTAAAGTGGCTTTAGTAGTTTCCACTGAGAAAAATAAGAATGTGGTATCTCCACGCTCTATTGATTTAGACTAAAGTGGAGTGTGGATAGATGGATGAGTGTTTAAAATATTCTGAGCTCCAAATTTTAACATTTATGGGATTAACTTCATCTGAGGCTTACTCCTTTTAGAGTGCTTAAAGTTATTAATAAAATAGACGCACACATACACATTCATTATTTGAGTATCATGTATCATTATTTAAGTAAGCAGTTTCATTGCTTATCCCTGCCCACAGTATTGATTTCTTCATAAAACGGTGTTGCATGCACTGCTTCTTTAGGTCATTAGATGTTTTAGGATAATTGTTGCTCTTTTCTGGAGAATGGCTATTAAAATCATCTGTGTTCTGGTAAGTTTGCTACTTGATCTGTGAGAAACTATCTTCCTTACATTAAGACACAGTACTCATTAGGTGCTTCCTAAAACCACCAGAAACTATACAAATGATTCCCCCCCTCTAATCTGTTGTGTAGTTGGACAGATTAGGATTTGGAAACTGTAGAGAGGATAATTTATGTTAAAGATACTTTTTCTCTGCTCCCTGTCCATACATCTTTAAAATATATATGGCAAAAATACCATAAATCTTCAAGATTGAAAAGAAAATTGCCTGGAATGTGTTGCACAAATGCAGATGGGAAAATGCCAGATGTATATTAATCCTTTGCATTTTACTGGAATTGTGTTCAGTAGGGCCTACATTCTAGTGAAAAATTCTACTGAGTATCTTCTGTGCATCCATTTGGATTTTGCAGTTAATTGAACATGATACAGATAAAATGTCTCTACTGACTCTAATGCTACTCACAACTCATAAAAAGAGTTTCATAATTATTCAAGAAATTAAGAACTTCCCTTTGTAATTTCTGTTTAACTCTGTATAAGCATATAATTATAACCAAGTCAGCCAATGACAGACAAATGTTTATGACTGTTGCCCAAATATAACATTATAGACTTCCCTTCTGTTCTTTTAAGGATAGGCCTCTGCTCAACATGTTTTAAGAGTCTTTGATCTTCTGTCCATTTATCACTGCATTCCATACTTGCGGAGATTCAAGTTAAAAAAAGCTGAGTTGCTGTTTTTATTAAACTTAAATAACATTAGAGTTGTTTCATACTGTATTATTAAAAGCAATGTAGAATATTTGATTTTATTTCATTTTGATTTATTGGAATTTTGGAGAAAATTTGGTGTGCTTTTCATTATTGACTATTGATATTTAACAATGTGTTGGAAAGGTTGGAGAATGTATTATTCCTTTAAAGTGCTACCGTGTTTTCCCGAAAATAAAACCGGGTTTTATATTAATTTTTGCTCCAAAAGACGCATTAGGTCTTATTTTCTGGTTAGGTCTTATTTTTAGGGAAATACGGTACTAAATGCATTCATCTGGCTGACAATCTTAACTGGGGCTTATTTGGGGGGTAGGGCTTATATTATGAGCATCCTGAAAAATCATGCTAGGACTTATTTTCTGGTTGGCTCTTATTTTCGGGGAAACGGTACAATGCAGGTAAGACTTGATCTTCGTTGTACACCTTATCCTAAAGCCTTGTAACTTGTGGTTGCCTGTAACTGATGGTCAATATCTAAACTTCAAGAGTTATATGAAAGGAGAGCAATTACTATTCTAAATGTACAATGGATCTTAGTACAATAAATGGTAAAAATTGCCATTAATGCCTTTTACAATGTTCAATTAGTTTTCATAATTCCCATTTAGTATAGACAGCACTATTTTGATTAAGGATTATGGGGACTGAAGCTTTTTTCAAGGTTGTGAAATGATATGCAGAGTGCAGTAGAGGGCACTGTCCATTCTTTATTTACTTCCAGCATCATGGATCAAAAATGTCACATATAATTAATAGTTTTATAGTTATCTTTCTTAAATCCACTCCTATCATTTTACCTTTCATGCTTGTTGAATAAGCAGACATGTCCAGGTAATGATACTTTATCTTCATGCTGTAAAAGCTTCACCCATTAATTTCTGCTAATAAAGCTACTGTTAGATTAGATTAGTATACAGTAGCAATTACTGCTCTTTAATATATAGCCAGTTCTCATAGCCATATTATATCTCTGGGAGATGAACATGCGGTCTGATTTTGGAGAATCTGTCTCCAACTGTTTTAAAACCAAAAGTTATTTAAAAAGCAAGTGTTTATGTTTATTTTAAACAGTGTGTCTGCCTAAAATATCAGGGACTACATATGCTAGAAAGGGTTATATAGAGATAGCTTTTCTTTGAGAACAGAGCCTATACTGAATCAAACCACAACCCCATCTAGTTTAACAATCTATGTCACTCCAAAGCCAGCTGGATGCTTTTAGGAACCTAATAAGCTTGGATTAGAGAGTAGTAGCCCTCTCCAAATGATGTCTTTCAGCAATCACTGTTAAAAGCATATTGTTTTATCCTCCTGCTTTTAAAACTTATGGATGGAATGCTCAACTAGGTTTCATGGATCCACGACCTATGCTTCTCCAGCAGTGGAGGAAAGACTCTTGATTTGTTCAAACTGCAAAGCAGCCATATTAGAGACTCACGTGACTTGTGTCCTTAATTAAATCTGGAGCGTACACAAAAGCCTGAGTCCTAGCTCAAGTCAAGAATTGTTGCTCTTGGCCATCTCTAGCATGACCTTTTCCTCCTTTGTTCTCCTTCCATAATTTGATCATTGATGAAAAATAGAGGGAGGGAGGAATGCTGTCATTTACCATTGCTTGGTAAAAGAGCTCTGAGATTTTGGAGTATGGCCAAATCAGTGTCTCCATTTCCCAACCCTCGCAGACAATCCAGAAAGGTACCTGAATACAACCGAGAAATCCAGTATGATCAGGAGAGGGAGATATTCCTCCATTCAGGACCTAATTATGGCTATCCTTTGAAACCATGTTTCTGAACCTTAGCTGCTTAAAGATGTGTGGACTTCAACTCCCAGAATCCCCCAGCCAGTTATGCTGGCTGGGGGATTCTGGGAATTGAAGTCCATGCATTTTCAAGTGGCGAAGGTTGAAAAACAGTGCTTTAAAATGACTAGTGCTTTTTCTGACCCATGACTAGGCCTGAACCACAACTGAAGAGGATTCAGATGCGTCACAGGAAAAACAATACTTTTAACCAAAATATGCATAACCATATGCTGGTTTTCACTCTAATCATATTCAGAATCATGACAAAAGATCACATGAGACACATTTCCTGCCATTTGGAAAGTAACCCTTAGGAATTTAGATAGTGCTTTGCTCAAGGAGACAAAAGAACCTTATGGACCTAAAAGGGCAGCAAAATAAGTCATATATTAATTTTTGCTTCAAATACGTAAAGAATAGCCAGCATAAATAGAAAAATTGCAGGGTATTGATTATTTTGGGGAATTTAGAAGATGCACTCCATGTGCCCTATACTTACCAGAAGAATAAAATATCCCCAAATATTTAAGATTTGAAGCATTTTTTTAAGGTGTTTTATCTCCCACCAAGCACAGATTCTATGGCATTGGGCAAATATGAGAATTTTAGTTTTAGAATAATATGTTTTCGGAACTTTATGTTATGTAGTCAAAGGGCAAAGGCTTGTTCTAAACCAGATGGTGTACCTGATATCAATACTGCATCATTCAATCACAATATGCATATCAGACAACTTTGGAGGCTGGCAGACCTCTTTGTTGAAAAGAAGTCTGATAGCACCTTTTTTGGATTCACAAATTTTATTTAAAGCCATAAGTTTTCACTCAATGCAGTTCATTTCGTACCATGGAAATGTATGCTTTTAAATAAAACAGTATAACATTGTTAGTCTGAAAAAGCACTGTAGATTCCTGACTCCTGATGTGGGGTTACCATGGACTAACACTGGAGCCAGTTTGGTCTAGTGGTTAAGGTATCAGGCTAGAAACCAGGAGAATTTAATGTTAGCCCTGCTTTAAGCACAAAGCCATTGGGTGTCCTTGGGCCAATCATTTCTCCCTCAGCCCTAGGAAGCAGGCAGTGGGAAACTTCTTCTGAAAACTTGTCAAGAAAACTGCAGGGACCTTTCCAGGCAGTGATCAAGGAGTCAGCACTGATACAAAGGTACACAAATGCAAATAGAGTTAAGTGTCAGACCTGGAAGCCATCGTTTACATTTGGGCCTTCAGGCATGCCACATTTTCTATTGTGGGAAAATGGGAGGGGGGATTGTATAGAGTGTGGGTGATAAGAGAGTCAAAATAACATTCTTTTCTCCAAGAGCAAGGCCACCTTGCCCTGCAGCTGCAATGAGGTGGCTGAGAGGCATCTCTAGTTTTGGATGGTGTCTGATTGGATCATGTGGGTGCTGGGCGGGGACTTGAACTTTCTTTTGGGTGGGGAAAGCCTGAAAACTTTCAGATTCGGGTTTTCCCAGATGTGCCAATATGACATCTCTAATAAAATGGAACTTTGAAGAAACTGAAGCCTCGGAGTCTTCTTTTGTTCAGGGTGTTACTTGTAACCCTGACACTAGGACAATCCTACAATACACTTGAAAAGATCACTATGTTCGATTTGAATATACTGTACAAGATCAATGTAATCTTTACTCTGTGCTTTTACCACTGTATGGGTGTCTATAATCCTATCCTGTCCTTCACCCAAGTATTTATGCACCTGAGTTAAGATTGATACATTTGATCAATAGAGATGAACAAAGTTAGGTCATAATACAAACTCACAGTCAGATCTAAGAATTAAGGAACATCCTACCTCTGAATGCATATTTAGCACAGGTATTTGTGATCAATGTCACAGTGAACATAAAACTCTATTCTTGATTTTCCTTTTCAGACTTTCAAGTGATTTACAAGGTTAAGTATTAATGCATACCATAGATTTCTTAGAGTAGGCTCAATTCCTATGACTTCATGATGGTCATGTAGATTTTTGGCAGCAATAAAGATATGGCTCTTTATTGTCTTATTCCAGATTTTTCTTCCCAGAATAGTCTTCAGTCTGGCATTTCCTCTTGTTTTCTATCCAAGTACTAACAACAGTCAACCCTACTTAGCTTATCAAGATCAGTCTGCTCCCTAACTGAACAGTTAAACAGTAGGGACTCAAAAAGTTTTGTTGATTTACTGCAAGGGTCTTTCCATATATATAGTTGATAGTATTATAAGACAATTGGCAGTAAGCAACTATTCTTCTTCACTCTTTATAGATATATTCCTTAATGGTGGAAAAACATGGTCTTTAAATGGAAAAAAGTAATAGAAAATATTTGGGCATACGGGGGGAAAATTGTGTATCAAAAGCCTTGTCTGGAAATACAAAAAGTCTAAAAATCAACTTTAGTCCAGTTGCTGTACATATCTGTTTAAGACAAATAATGTTAGACTGGGATTGCATGTCATGGTAACCCTAATTTATTGAATAAACACAAATAGACTCTATGTCTCAAAATGTTAAGGCAATGGTTCCCAACTTTTTCACTGTCTGTACCCCCTTTTAAATACCTTTTGTGGCCATGAACCATGGCAACAGACCATCAAGACTTAACTCAAGATTTAAATCATAACATTTCTTCAAGTCTTCGCGGACCCTGTGATGACATTATGGGGCCCCAGGTTGAGAAGCACTGGGTTAAGGTATAATAACATATGAAACCTAGCTGGCTTGATTCAAGATATTAAACCAAAACAAATAAACTTTATCGTGGTATAATTTTTAAGGTGTCAATAGACTTGGTTTTGTAGTGGATGATCATCTCACCTGGCTGCTCTATTCTGTTTTAAGTGATATTTTCCAGCCCACTTGGCAGAAGTCTCTTAAGTGCCAGCTCCATTCATATGGCCTTTCTCAAATCATTTTCTGTAAACCTGTGTGGTTTCAGGCTAAAAACTTGATCTGCCCAACCATTACACAAAATTGAGCTGCAGTACAATTTGAACTGACTGCCCAGCTTTTCTGTTATCAAAGCCGAGACTTCAACTTCTCCAAGAGGCATGGCTATTTACTCCCCAACTTACTCAAACTATTGCTAGGCTTTTGTAACACCCTTGTTTCATACAGTATCAGAGCAGATCTCCTAAAAGCCTAAGGCCCATCCTCTGGCCCCACAAGAGGTAGAGTCACCAACACACATTCTTTCATAGTGCAGTTGTTGTTGTTGTTTTCCTCTTTTAGCAGCAATCCCCAGTCAATCAGACAGTTTCCATATTGATTTTCTACTTGCTGATCAGTTGTTTTTTTTTAAATTTGATTTATATGCTGCCCTTCTCTGGAGACTCAGGGCGGCTTACAATGCGTTAAGCAATAGCCT
>JANHZT010007296.1:112600-123282 GCA_032468215.1 Stegonotus admiraltiensis | reverse complement strand
AATAAGACCCTGTCTTATATTTTTTTGAACCCTGAAATAAGCACTTGGCCTTATTGCCATGCACTCAAAAGCCTGATGGGGCTTATTATCAGGGGATGTCTTATTTTGGGGAAAACGGTAATCAAGAGGCCCTCTGAAATTCATAGACTACAACTTTTACAGTCCTTTTCCTTTACCTCTACTACATCTCAAGAGGAACAAGAGCATTTGCCCTTAGAAGTTACAGTATTTACTCCACAGTTGTAGTATGTGTTGTGTGTATTTCTATGATTGTGAAAATCAACAAGATAAATCAGAACTTCCCTCCACACATTATATTATCTATGAAGATTTACCCACAATGTCCATGTAGGTCTTCAGTCCAGGACACCATGCTAGGTCATGCTTATAACTTACTTTACTTGCAGCTGTCTGAATCAGTGGGTGACACATCTGTTAGGTTATTCAAGATCAAAGGATGTTGAATTTAGCCTCTGGGGAAGTTTGGTAGACTTCTATTCAGGCCAGCTAATCCTGAGGATCTTTCAGTTCCAGGTATATGCCATGCTGTGGAAATCTGGTGATCCGAGATCCTCATACTATCAGCAGTCTTGATTGGGATCTCAGTGGTCAGCACAGCCGGACATTTATCAGCTTTACAGGACCTTTCATCAACAAACGGAAGGAATATTCAGAGAGGAGGATCATTGGGTGAGCTGACACGGCTTGCAGGAGGGTGATTTTGTGATGGAGGGAAAACGTGCACATCTCGAATATCATTTTGCATGACCTACACAAGCATTTCCTTTGGTAATAATAACCTATATAGAACTCTAGGTGTTTTTTTTTTCATCACAGTCACATCTCCAACATTTAGCTTGCAAATTTGGATACATACTCGCTAATTTTTTAGAATCTAAATGTCATCTATAAAACATTTTGTAAAAATTTTCTCTTAAGTTTTGTGCTTGTGTGGTGGCAGTGGTGGGATAGAACTCTAGGTTTTTAAGGCTAGAAATTTCATTGTCCAAAGCCACCGAAGAGGACCTATTTCTAATGAAAGGAATAAAAACACAAGGCAGAGATCTGTAGTATCCAAGTTATGGTCTGCCTTAATCCAGTGTCCTCTTTCCCACAGTGACCAACCAAATCTTACAGCAAGCTAAAGCAATGCAGGTAATCCTCGACTTACAACAGTTGGTTTAGTGACTGTTCGAAGTTACAACAACACTTGAAAAAATGACTTATGGCCATTTGTCACACACGACCATTGCAGCATCCCCATGATCATGTGATTTACATTCAGATGCTTGACAACTGGTTCATATTTATGACAGTTGCACTGTCCCCGGGTCATGTGATCACCTTTTGTGACCTTCTGACAAGCAAACAACAACTGCAGTGATTCACTTATCAACTGTGGCAAGAAAGGTCGTAAAATGAGGCAAAACTCACTTAACAAATGTCTCACTTAACAATAGAAATTTTGGGCTCCATTGTGGTCGTACGTTGAGGACTACCTGTACTGTACATAATCAGCAAACTCTTGAGGAAACTGCAGGCTGTCTGCTTCAACATAACAGTACCACCAATCCCCTTGTATTCTCCATGAGCTATTATCTTCTCATACATATGCAAAGCTGGAGATGTACAATCAAGAGCCAGAAAAGGAACTGTTAGTGCAGATTTACGACCTGGACTGTTATTAGTTTAATTGATTAATCAGGGATTAATTAGCTTAAATTCTTCTGCCCAGCTCATAGGAAGGGAAGAATTAACTTGGATGGCCATTTTGTTAGTCTTCCCAGCTGTCTTGATACTTGGAATCTATAGATAACACACAATAGCTTGGCCAGTAGCCCTTTCTAGCCTTATCTTCTATGAATATTCTCCATTTACCACCCTATTCATTCTGCCTAGCTTCCTCTGCAGCAATTAGGAATGTGTTATCAACAAGAGACCTGAATTTTGCTTGCAATTGATAAGTGATTTGGAAAGACGGATTGTATGTATTTCTTCATTTGTAGCAGGTTTCTGCACTGCTGCAATCACATCCAAGATTGTGAGATCTTTTTGGTAGAGCTCTTCTGCAGTTTAATAAGCAGGGAAAGTATTTGGGAGAATTTGCTGATCAAGAGAGAATCTCAATGACTTTCCCTCCTTCCGTTAACCTGCTCCATTTTTTCCGCCTCCTTCTCTCTGCCAGTTCTGTATCAAAGATCTTATTGCTTTTATATTTTTTTAATTTTAAGTTTTTACCAGATTTTTAGAAAGTTAAGAATGCAGAGTACAAGAAAAAAAATTAGAGTAAAAAGATTCTAGAAATAAGTTTTAGTCAATACTTTCTCCCCTTCCTTTCCATTTGTTTCCCAGCAGCTAACCTAAATATTTCTACTTTTCCCATTGTTGTGCTCTGGTTACTTTTTTGAAGCTTTGCGTTGATTTTATTATACATTTTTTTTATTTGTTCCATTTCTTTGTCATATTTCAATAATCATTTATAGTTACAATAGATGATCCCAATAGATGATCTTGGGTTTGTATAATTGCTCCAACTTCTGTATTTTTCTCAAGGTTCTTCCTCCTTTCTTGAAATCACATTTTATCCTCCCAGCAATTTGTAAATACACCAATCATAGTAAATTTGTACCCATGCTGAGCAGTTTTCTCTACATCTTTAGTCTTTTTTCTGAGTCTAGATGTGCATAAGAAATTAAACCTTTCTCACTGTATAATAGTTGTCCTTGAAATAGGCATTTGACAATAAAGCTAATGGTGAGATTGGCAGATTTATCTTTGCTTTTAGAAGATTCCACATTTTTAACAAACTTTGTCTTATGCTATAATAAATTATTTCAAATTTCTTCTTTTTTTAATATAGATACCTATAAAGTAAAAAATGAGTAAGATTCAGAGCTTTGCAAGATTTGGAGAGAGGAAGATATTATATTAAATAATTTACTGCCTGTCTTGAATAACAGAATGCATAAAATTGTCAAACAGCAGAATATATCAATCATAGAAGGCGCCAGGCTCTATTTCTTATACATTATTTCTCTTAGATACAATGGAATATAAGGGAATAAGTAAATGAAACGTCCATCCTATTTTCTTCCATTCTCTTCTAAAACATAAGGATAATAAAGATAATAATCCATAAGCCTGGATTTGAGAAGAGGAGAAGAAATGCAATTTTGAAAAATTTCCTTTTTTATGTCCCACAGCATAATAAATATTCCAATATCCTTTGAAGCCCATGTGCCTGTGTCATTGTGGACATGTGCATCATTGTGGACATATGTAACTTAAAGAGGCACTCTCTCTTTATCTGCAGTTATTCCATGCAGGAAATGTATGGTGTTGTGGCCAACGTGAATGAATATAAGGAATTTGTTCCATGGTGTAAAAAATCAACTGTGGTCTCTAAACGAGCAGGTCATGTGAGGGCCCAGCTGGAAGTTGGATTCCCTCCTGTTGTGGAACGTTACACCTCTATTGTGACACTGGTGCAACCTCACTTGGTAAAGGTGAGTTGTGTATCTATGGGCTAACCAGACTGCTGATATTTCAGTATTGCAATGACAAAATAATAACGAGCATTACATAATTAATAATTTTTCCTGGCGGCTCAGATAATTTGGAGGGAGGCTTGATTAATGTGGTGGCACTGGCATTGAGGGAACACTTAATAGAAATTAAAAATATTGAAAGTACTCAACAGGAAGTCTTTTGCCATAAATGTGACATGTGAAGCAACATACTCATGAGGCAGACATGAGATACCTGTTTTATATGCAGGTTGGTGGGTAAATCCTTATCCAGAGCTGCTGCTGTTAGGGTGGGCTGGGAACTCTTGCATTTTATTGGCATACTCCATTTTGCTGTCCTCCATGTTGAGGAGATTTTTGGGAATTGTAGTCCAACATATCTGGAGGAGATCAGTTTGGCTAATTCACACTGTGTGAGCTTTGCTGTCAACATGAATCTTTGCTGTCATTTTCCTCAGGCAGTCTGCACTGATGGGAAGCTTTTCAATCATCTGGAGACAAGCTGGCGTTTCAGTCCTGGCATTCCAGGCTATCCTCGCACGTGTACCCTGGACTTTGCGGTAAGCACACAAAGGTTAATGGGATTCCTCACCAGCTTACTAGTTCTTGCATAAATGAGGACTGATGTGGGCTCCCCGCGTCCATCAGGGTTTTAAAAAGGTGGCATTTCCATTACTACTGGGAAGGGTCTGTAAGAGCCTAGTTGTGAAGGAACTAGAATCATATTCTGATGGCAGAGATTTTTCTGATACTGAACATTCCTACCATAAACCTCCTTTTCCTAGAGCTGTTGAATGAATTCCTTGAAGCAGAGTAGGGAACTCCAAGGTCATCGAGGTATGTTACTTCTCTGGGCCTCCAAGCTCTGTACTTCCCGAAGGTAGTCCACCTAGGAGATGCCCCCGTGACTCCTCTAGTTGTGGGAACTATAGTGTGTAAAAGTAAGAAACTACCTCAATACCTGGATGAGTATGGAAATCCTGTACCACACATCCCATTGGGTTACAACCTTAGCTATAAAGTTCTCCCTTGCCAAATCCATTTCCACTAGAATCTTGGTTTTATAGACGAAACGTAAGGAACCACCAGAGTTGTGGTGACGCAGTGATTATAATGCAGCATTGCATCTGCCAACTGCCAGCAGTTCGATCCTGACCTGCTCATGGTTGACTCAGCCTTCCATCCTTTGAAGGTCGGTAAAATGAGGACCCAGATTGCTGGAGGCAGCAATATACTGACTCTATAAACTGCTTAAAGAGGGCTTTAAAGCACTGTGAAGTAGTATGTAAGTCTAAATGCTAAGCATAGGTAAAATATGAACATTTATGGCACTTGCTGACTTAGTTCTCCGGCAGTTCTGACTTAGTTAGAGAAAGCGGTATTTCTAATAGTCAGCCTTTAGCTACATATATATCATAAACAGGGACTCTTTGGGGTTCTGTGTCATCCAGCTGTACACTGTTGCTCTGTGCTTAGGGCCACTCTTGATGCCCAACTGTGACTAAGTTGTCCTTCTGCTTCTACTTCAAGACCCAACTAGAGATGGATGGATCAGCAGATGTCAGATGGGCCATCCCAATTTATTTTCATAGTAATACACCCCTGGGCAATTTCTATAGGGGGTAAAAAAAAAGGATTGGAGCCTCATCAGTTTTCAGCAAGTAGTTGTATAAAGTTTTTATAAGTGTATTTGTTATTCCTGCTCTTCTTAATAATGCTTTCTGCAGTCTCTCCCGATTTGTAATTTCAAAATTATTCTTTCGCAGCAAATCTTTTCTAGCCCTTCCTCTGGATTGAGGGGAAGGGGCTTTCTCATTGTAAAATGCCGTAGCTCCACTGTGGAAAAACAATCTTCATGGTAGTCCAATGTGCTGTTCTCTTTCCTCAGATCTCTTTTGAATTTCGTTCCCTGCTACACTCGCAGTTGGCTACAGTTTTTTTCGATGAGGTAGTAAAGCAGATGGTGGCAGCCTTTGAGCGCCGGGCAGCGAAGACTTATGGCCCTGAGACCCACATTCCTCAAGAACTCATGTTCCACAAAGTCCATCAGACGTGAAGGGTGGCTGCTGCTTTGGTCACTCTGCGGACACTTGAAGTTGGGTGTTTGCTTGCAGCATCCCCAGCTGTTTGTTTTTATCTTATTTATTTGGTTTCTCCTGATATCCTGTTTAATTTATCCACTGGGCCTGGTGTGATGACCAAGACTTATTCCTAAGGAAAGGGCCAGAGTGCCACGTTACCTCTGGAGCAACGTCTCAGTCTTCACTTTTATTTTACCCAACTGGGCTTTTATGCTGGGTTCTTTTCTTTTTAGCATACTTTATTTGAAGCTTCTTTCTATGAAACATACCACTGTGGCTGCCTTAGATTGTAGTTCGTGCTGTTCCTTGACTTCTTGAGAAAAAGGTAGCAAAAACTCATTTAAGTTCTTTCAGTGGGCCTAAGGAAGACCAGTTGAAAATTGTGCCTCTTAAAATATGTTTTAAAGGAAAATAACTTAACAGTCCACTTCTTGATAAGAGAGAATGGCCTACAGTTGTTGCCCTGAGGGTGGTTTTGGCAGTCAGTGATACATTGGGTTTTTCTACCTTTCTTTTTCATCATTGGCTTAGGTCAGAAAGAAATGGCAGCCACTTAGCTGCTCAGTGAGTGCCTTTTTGAGGGAATGATGGGGGCTAAGGAAAGGCTTTCTTTGGGGTTTGAGATTATTTTAGAAAATAGATGTTGCTCTTAATGAAAGTATTTTGAGATAGGAAGGAATGTGAGGGGAAAAGAGAGTGGTCCTTCCTATTGCAGGACCACTGAATCTTTCTTTAATGTCCAGCTTGTAATGTTCAGCCTTCCAAGACGATTTCATACCAGTTTTAAAACTCAAATGTTACCCTACCAGCGATATTTTGATGGCAAGCACTTCAATAGTTCAGCAGCCAGGATCAGCAAAGCCACTCTGTGACCTAACTGGCTGTTTCAGTTTACTCAGCTCCACCTCTTTATGCTGCTGTGCAAGAAGAGACTGGAAAATGGCATTAGCAGGCCGAAGGCTTCTGCTTTGAAGAAACAGTTCCCGTCTCTTCGAATCTACAGTTTGTCTTCCATCACATATTTCTGTGCCATGAATGGCTGTATCCATTGTGGTTCGGTGAAGATGAAGCTTCCAGGGTGAATGTTGGAGAGGAGCAATTGAGCATCACATCTCCAGACAGTTTGTGGGAAGAAATTTAGCCGGAATCTTCAGTGAACCAGCTCCAAGCATGAAAGAACTCAATTCCTGGCTGCTTTAACTTACTTATATCCCCATTGTGGGTATACCCCAAACCCTCCCTTTTCCTGCTCCATTAACACTAATTTTGTGTTGCCTAGCTTGGTATAAACCCTCCGTCCCCTTTCTCGTTACCCAAGGAATTTTTATTTTTGTTAAAAGCACTATTTGCACAAACCACGCGGGTGCAGGATTGCCAAGGATAGGAAGAGAGTGCCACTGCGGCTATGTTTCTGAGGAGGGACTGAACAAGCTCCTTCTAGTGTCTCCTTTACCCTGTAGGCTTGGGTCATCCTGAGTGTGATGCTGAAAATTCTGGGTGTGTGTGAATGTGCAGTTTGGTGAAGATGCAACTTTGGGGGCGTACGAGAGAAATACTAGTGGATCAGTATATGTATATTTTTTTATGGAAAGGGCTGGGTATCAATGTAAACTCATAAAAACGAATAAATGTTTTCCTTGGGCTGGGGTGGGTAGGTTTAAAATAATATGCCTAAAAGTCAGGCCCTGCTTCAATGTGCCACAGGTTAGTCAACTCCCCCTTGGTTGTGCATTTTGAGAAGCCTTTGCCTGGGGAGTGTTTACAGGGTAGGAGGAAGCAAGTATTCTGTTGAAGGAATAGCTCAGTGGGGATATGTGACTACAATGATTTTTCCTCAGAACTTTCTCCTTAAGATCAGAATCTCCAGACTTAATTTGTCATAGATAAAAAGCCTATCAGATTTGAGTACTGAGGAGTGAGTCATATGCATAGATCCAGGGAGAGATAGAGCATTACTTGGGGTGCCTGTCACGGAAGCAGATTCCTTTGATATACTGGCGTAAATCTGCCTGGGCTGCTTCTGTCTGTGGACTGTAACTGTTGCCAAACTTTGGAAGGAATTGCTTGCTTGCAAAGCAGCTTGGCTTTGAGGCAATTCCCATGAATCAGTTCAGCTGCCAGTTCTCTGCCACTCCTGGCTTTTGAGCATTGGCTCCACTGTCATGGCAGAGTCGTGTGGATCGGGCCCTATAACAGCTACCTTTTTCTCAGCAAACTCCCAGCTATCATCATTCATATTTAAATATGCTCCTCTTCCTTCCCACCCTCTCAAACTCATCAACTGCTTCATTCCTGTAAAATGCTTTGAGGTCCTTGACTTGCTCTTTATCTTAGTTTGTCGTTGTGTACCATGAATGGCAAGCTTCCACAACAGAGGGCATAGCCTGCACTAGTCTTTTCTTAAGTCTCAGACTTAAGAAGGCAAGATTGTTTTTGTTTTTAAATTAGGAATGCTTGCCTGAAAAAGTATCTTCTCTCTCCCCCACCCCTCTTTTTAAGAGTGGTGAATTGCTCCTAGGAAATTTCTAAACAGTCTAACAAAATCTAAGTTATGTTAGCATTCTGTCTTCCTCAGTAGACCGTATCTTGGGTTATGATTTTAAAAAGAAAAAAAAAAGACCCAGCAAATTTATAGAGATCTTCCTGACTAGCTGCCCTTGTTATACAAGGAGGATGAGTGGTTGGGCCGATAGTAAATAGTAAATTTCAGTGACACAGAACAGAGCCTTTGAATTTAAATCTAGTAATGCATGGCAGACTTTCACACTGTATGCATGAGCTGTAAGCAACACACTGAAAGATCTGAATACAGTATATATTTTAACAAAGCTCAGTTATTGTCTGGAAGAACACAGGGCATGTTCAAATCCCATCTAACCCTGCTGTAGTTTTTTTCAGCTGCGTATCTATATTATGAGGAATATGCATTTTAAAACAGTTGATATACTGGTATTAATAATAATGCAACTTAAAAGAACAAACACTTCCCCCAAGGATTTTGAAATAACTGTTCTCGGTCACCTTAACTGACCAAAGCTGCAAACCCTATTCATACTTCCTTGAAATTCAATCCTCCTGAACATGGTTAGGATGTATAATCATATTAAGGACTGCTCATGTTTAGAACAACTAGATAGTTGTGCAACAGTCCAAGAGGAAGATTAAGGGCAGTTTTGACAGCAGCAGGCTTACTGCTTTGATTAAGTGTCGCTATTGCTGTTCTCATAAAAATCAAACCAAACAAGAGCTTGATGTATGTAGAAATCAGTTTCCAAAGAAACCTAGTATTCTCTTTTTAAAAAGTTTCCAGTTGCTAGGAACAATGATGTTTAAGAATCTCAGAAAGCAAGCAAGCCACTTAGGGATCTTGTTGCTGCCTCCTGTAATTTCAAGATTATAAAATGCAGCATTATGCAACATCCATATTGTTCAGTAATAGAAATCCTAGAATGCTAGTTTAGAATAACACTTGCCCTGGCATCAATTTGATTTCTGAATAACAGTACAGGGAGGCACCTACCCACCGGTGCCAGGATTGTCTGCCTTTGTTTTTCATGCTGAGAACAGCTGTTGCTCTACAAAGCTGGTTTGTTGGCGAGTAGAAGATATACCTCATACAATTGTTTTGTAATAATAGTTACTATGAAGAATGCTGACTTCACAGATGGCCCCTTTTAGCACAGGTGGGTGCCCCTAAAACTAAGAGGTAATTGTGCATCCATTAATTTGCCAAGAGGGGACCAAATCTGGCTGTTAATGAAGGCATGGTGGCTATTTTTAGTCACTTGACAGGCAAATTAATCTTGAAATATATTAGAACCTTTTTTTCAAGGAACAGGATTCAGAGTTGCAGCTGTTTACTTTATTCTAAGTGGAATCCTTGGAATCATTGCAATTGTGACCACCTCCACTGAAATAGCTTTTATGCAGATCCAGATACTTGAACAAGAGAGTCCCATTGAAATCATTTGGATGTTAAATCAGGCACACAAGCAAAATCAGGTGTTGTGGCATAGTTAACCAATTTATAGAGTGAGATAAGCAGGCTGTCCTGCCCAGGTGGGTTTTTTAAAAAAACATCTTGTTCCTGAAGTTTCCTACCGGTTGTAGTTTAGCTGTGGTGTTTTATTTGCTGCCATCTAATGAACCTGAAGAATATAGTTTTCTCAAGTCTGTCTGTATTAAATGCCTAATTTTGCTGCTGTTCTTTGTCAAAACAGATGTCTTAAATTTGTGCCTTGTTTTCTCCCTCTGTACATATTTTTATTGAATTAGCTGTCTTATGTTCCTTAGCCTGGTACGTGCTACCTCACATTGTAAAGAAAGGATGTTTGTAGACAAAAAGAGTAGACAGAATCATGCACAGTAAATGAAATTATTTTCCCCTATCCTTTTTCCTTATTTGATTATTGAAAAACTGAACAATCCCCACTGCATTTTTATGGACTAATAAAATATGTTTGCGAAAAGATGCAGCGATTCCCCGTCAGATGTTGTGGCTTGTATGAGGGCAGGGATGTGTTGAAAGTCAGCAGAACATCTTATGGGTCATGGGACATTAGAATGCAGTTGCTAAATGCAGACAGCAAAATTCCCCTTCTAGTGTAGGCAAGTATCCGCCTACTTCAACCACTGCTGGAATTATGGGAGGCTTGTCTGAGTGCTTGTACTCTCTCATGCCCTCAATTCTATATGAGAAATGATGAGCACTGAACTGTTTTACAAAACTGATAGCCACCCACTGAAGTGCAGGTGAGGCTAATTAGCACTGGCCTTACAAGAAGTGGACATTAAGCACTGATTTTGCATAGAAGAGACACAGCAAACACTGTGGAACTGTAGCATAGGCAACTATATCCAAGCCAAGACATGATGCAGGCATGTTAACACAGCCTATGCATCCCTAGAAGCATGGGATGTTTCAGATTGAGACTTCTGGAACCCTTAAAGCAGTGTTTCTCAACCTTGGAAGCTTGAAGATGGGTGGATTTCAACTCCCAGAATCCTCCAGCTAGCGCTGCTGGTTGGGGGATTCTGGGAGTTGAAGTCCACCCATCTTCAAGTCACCAAGGTT
>JANHZT010007296.1:81845-96428 GCA_032468215.1 Stegonotus admiraltiensis | reverse complement strand
CAGAGTTGGAAGGGACCTTGGAGGTCATCTAGTCCAATCCCCTGCTCACACAGGAGACCTGTACTAGGGATTCGAACTGTCAAACTGCTGACTTTTCTGACTGACAAGCTCAGTGTCTTAGCCACTGAGCCACCTAGTCAGTTACTGGGCTGTTACTGTAGATTTATGAGATTCTCCCACGGGCATTCTTGTCACTGTTTTGTATCAGCTGCACTTCTGGGTAATTTCCAAAGGCAGCTCCACATAGTGCATATTAAAGAGTATTCCAACTGAGTAGCAATCAAAGTGTAAGATACCCTCCCCGGATCTAAGTAGGATTGTTAAGTGGTGCATAAATTGGGTGAAAGCTCCCCTAACCATTGCTTCCACCTGCTGCTTAATCAGAAATCCAGTTGGCTTCCTCAGTCAAAGACCACCTCCTTCACAAGCATGACCCACACCCCCTCCAGAGTAATCCTGGGCTCAAATCTTGGCATTGTGCTCTAATGTTTATGGGCAAACAGCAACTCCGTCTTGGAGGGGCATAACTGAAGCACCCATTCAGTTCCTCACAGATTTCAGTCATCGAATCAGGACTTCTATAATATCCCTGACATAATCTGAGATGATGATGTATGGCTGGATGTCTTCAGCATACTAACGGCATCACAGCACCAGATGTCCTCTTCCAGCAATCTTACGAAGATGTTAAATAGCATAGAGGAAAGGCTTGAGCCTTGTGGGATATCGTACCGGAGGACTCAAGGGCTGGAGCATTTTTGACCCCTAGCATCACTGACTAGAATTGTCTATTCAGATAGGAGGGGAATCGTCAAAATCGTATCCTCAACTGTTATATATGGGCCAAACAAGATGTGTTTGATGATGATACTGAACGCTGTGAAAAGATCTAATAGGATTAGATGAGAGGTACTCCACCCATCAAAGTAACAGCAAAAGTCACGTACTAGAATGACCAGTACAATTTCTGTTCTCTGACTGGGCCTGAATCCTAACTGAAAAGAATTCAGATACTGTAGTATGTTTCTTCTAGAGCCCTATCTAGCTGGTTCCCCACATTCTCACTTGTTTTGTACCTCTCCTTCCCATGGTATTTTTGGGACAGGAAGTGGAATGCTACAAGAAGTAATTATTCTTCTTTGGCCTGGGATTGTAAGCTTTTGGAAGATTGACAGCATGTCACCAAGGCTCCCATAAAATAGTTGCAGAGCAGGATAAGCATGCTAATTCAGAAAAAAAAATTCTAAAAGTCAAATGAATGTAGAGAAGATTCAAAGTCATTTTCTTAAACATATTTTTCTTTTAACTTCAAGACATAATTTACTGATTCATTTACTGAATCAGAAAAAAACAAGCTGGTCAAGACAGAACTGAGACCTGAGTCCCAAATCTCAAATCTCACGCTTCTCTCCATAAAGCACCTACTTCAGAAAAAGAAAAAGCTCAGAAAAGACAAGCTAATCAATAATCAGTCATATATGAACAATTTTCAAGAAACAGAAATAGAGACAAAATGCAAAACTATAAAACACCACCCTGTTTTTCATCATGGTTTCCTGTCTCCAGATCATTCCTCCTATCTACCAGTATAATCCTACCAAACCAATTTATCTTTTCATTTTTTAATATGAGAAATTCATCAGTTTTACCTTGTGCCCACATGAACACAGAAACTTACAGAGACATTTACAATGAAGGCTGTTACTTCTTCTCAACCTAAAGTGATTTTTGTAATGAGATAAGATGAGGAAAAAGCCTGTCTAGAGATGAGGAATAGTAAACTAGGTGCCTGCTAGCAAAATGCATCATGCAGAAAACATGTTCCCCATTGACCAATTGACCCATTGACACAATCAAGAGTGTCAAAATTCTGCAGAGTTCCCAATTGGCTCCAGTTTGACAGGACCAAAAACCGGGAACATTTTGATTGCTTCGGTCAAAACAAAATCTGGAGGTGTCTTACCAGATAATTAGGGAAAGGCTTTTGGACCTCATTCTCATGTTCATCCTGCACCTGGCCTGAGTGCTAGCCTGCTTGCTAATCTTCTCAGTGCCTTCCTTTCCCTATTCGCTTAGCCACTAATGCTGATGTCCTAAGTTTTTTTCCTGATCCTCTAAGCTGCCTCTTCCTGGAACAAATACATGTGCTTTGGTCCAGACACGGATCATTAAAACCGCCTACTTTGTACATAGAACAGTCTGTAAAACCCCTAGAATTGCAACTTTATCTGAAGGCCCAGGCCTAGTGGATAAACAAGCCTAGGGTATGCAACCAAAATGAATGCACATGAGTGTATCCAACTAGGAGAAAATGCTATACATTACGGGAAATTGGAACTCATGGGTTAGGAAAACAAGATTAGATTTGGTATTTAGACATTAAGAAGAATCAGTTATTACTGGTTGAATCTTGAGCTAAAACAGGAAATTAAAACCAAAGCTGAAACAGGCCCAGGCCTAGTGGATAAACAAGCCTAGGGTATGCAACCAAAATGAATGCACATGAGTGTATCCAACAAGGAGAAAATGCTATATATTACGGGAAATTGGAACTCATGGGTTAGGAAAACAAGATTAGATTTGGTATTTAGACATGAAGAAGAATCAGTTATTACTGGTTGAATCTTGAGCTAAAACAGGAAATTAAAACCAAAGCTGAAACAGTCACCACAACCAATATTTGTGATGTAAGGTAGTACTCAGTTTCTAATTTATTATCAGTATGTCCTAGCTGTGAGCATGCAGACATTTAGAACTGTAGATATATGGTGGAAAGTATCAGTACACATGTGAATAGAAGCTTTAAAAGACAGAGAGGTGACTAAGATTTCCAGGGATTGAAGGTTGGGTAGTGGTAAGCAGATAAGGTAAGTAATCTCCCTGATAAACAGATGCATATTACCAAAATAATGCACATTTCAGAATAAATCAAGGAAGATATATTAAGCAATGGCTTTAATCTGTCTAATGTATGCAGGTTGCAGATTCTGAATTGCTTGATATAATTTTCTGTTCAAAATCAAATATTTTTTTTATCTCTGAAGAAAGAGATGGACACATCCTTAATTAAAATCAATTCACAACCACCAGCAGGTTCCAAGTCAAGAACCTCACTCTATTCTAGGAGACAAGAACAAGAGTTGTTGCCAGACCAATGAGAAACAAATACTAAGCAGTTCTCCAAGATCCCACAGAGAGGTTAATTCTAGTCCTGATTCTTGCCAGCTTTTCACTAGAGACACTCAAGCTGAGTGTCTTATGTAATCTACAATTGGATCTGACTCTTATTCCTTTTTTCCCCACATACTCAAAACATTTTCTGCTTTTTTTTATCCAGACCCAATACTAATGTCTGGAACACAGCATATGTGTCTAGCAACGTACCATCATAACAATTTCATTTCCTGCAGAGTACAGGAGCCAGACTAATTGCACATTGTTGTATTCTCCACTCTTGCTTGTATAACAATGCAACTTACCATATCTACAGTGATTTGTCCAATGACAGTACTGCCATGTTGTTGTCTGAAGCTTTTAAGTCTTGCTTGTTCTTTGGGTATCATATTAGCAAGAACATCTTTCAGATTCTGAAAATAAAATAACGTCTAATGTTATACATCAAAAATCAACTATTGTTAATGGTAGAAAACCAGTCTAGAAAAGTGGTGCATGAGAGAAAAAGAAGCCGACGTTATGAAATAAAATATTGCTTATATTTGTTTTATACCTATTTTACAGTAATCCTGCATGCAATCTGCCCAAAAAAAAGCTTTGTCTTAATACCATGGGAATGCTTCTGAAGTCTTCCTAACTTAAAAAGCAACATGAGAAACTATCACTTCTTCCTTCTCCAGTAACTACAACAGTGTATTTATGGTTCTACTATGAATTCTCATCATAAACATAAATGGTGAAACATATTAAGGTTTTGCAAATTATTCCTCTATCTCCTGAAATTTATTAATGCGAAGGAACTACTGAATTTGAAAAGAATATATACTGACACCAAGTATGTGTCTGGTGCCAATAATGTAGTCACCAACCTAGAGTAATCTTGGGTATAGTCAAGACTCAAATAGTCAATCTGTAGTGCTGTGGGAAACTGGGAGGGGGGATTGTATGGAGTTGGAGAGATATTTAGCCATAACAACATTCTTTTCTTTGAGAGTCAAGGACATTTTGCCCTGCACCTGGGGTGGTGTGACTGGGAGGCATCTCCAGTTGGGATGGTGCATTGATTTGACCATGTGATGGACATATGGATGCTGGGGCAGGGACCTGGACTTTCTTTTGGGTGGGGAAAACCTGGAAGCTTTCAGATTCAGGTTTTCCCAGATGTGCCAATATGACATCTCTTAATAAAATGAAACTTTGAGGAACTTCTAGCCTCAGAGTCTTCTTTCATTGGGGGTGTTACTTGGAACCCTAACATTAACCCTAATCCCTGGCAGTCCTGAAAATCCAAAGTAAAAGATGGCTTCCAGGACTGACACAACCAACAGATTTTGTACATCCTACAAGAAATGAAAAAAACCCAAAACTTACACTAGAAGCACTTGCATGTCTGGCAGCAAAAATGATACATGATGAATTCTGTAAAGAGAAAGAAGTAGCATGTTAAACATTAGTTCTACACTAATAATCCTCCATGCTCTATAATGCACCTTTAGCATACTTTGTCCCACCTAACTCCATCACAGTTCCATCCCCCTTGAAAGATTTGAAAATACAGTACTGGATTTCTGAACTATCATCATCAAGGAATTCTCAGCAGCATACAACAATAATCTTTAAATGTATAAGCATCAAGTACCCATGATATAATAGTCACAAAAAATAAAAACCAGTAACTGTTTACTGCCACACGAAGAAATGTACAGCACTGACTCAATAATTTAAGCTGGGCCAGTGGCAACCACAATCAAGTACCCAAATTCAGTTCAGTTTGGAACCCCTTGAGCATTGTTCATGATTTAAATTCTTACTACTCAAGTTTTCATTTTTTTAATATACCCTGTTATAGCATTCCCATTAGTTGTTAATCCCAAATATGCATTTGGATTACTACTGATTTCTGTTAAAATGTTTAGTCTGGATCTAGAAATCCAAAGGAGGGACTTGAGGAAAGAATGAGATTAGCAGATGGCCTCCCCTTTAAGCAGTAGCAGCACCATTAACGTAACCTCAGTATCAGGGAAGCTAACAATTGTACTGTACTGCAACAGTTTTCTCACCCTGGCTTTAGCCCCGGCAAATACCTGACTTACTTCCAGAAAGTCAACAGTTAGAGCTGATCTAGGGGAGGCTCAACAATATTAACAGTCTCCTGTCAGTTTTGATCACTGCTACTTTCACAGTCCAATCATCTCAGGAGGGTAACATTTGGATTGGGTTTTTTTTCCTCTCCAAACTTGCTGCTAGAAATAACATTGCATCTCTGCTTAGAAGTTGTAACCCAACCCCATCTTCATATTCAGTTCAATGCCACACCTAGGGCATGAGCAAGTTTCCGACAATCTTAATTACAAAACAAGCTAAAACAAAGAGATAATGTTGGGAAAAGCTTAACTTTTAAATACTGGCTAATATTCATCAATAGGTATTATCTTCTCATCATTAGCCTATTTTCCTCTACCATACTTTGCACCAACTTACTCATATATTTCTCTATCATATGGTGCCTTTTATATGTTTTGGAATTGTGCAAATCACATCTAGCATAAATAGAAGAGACTATATTAGCTCAGGATTGAACTGTGGAGTCCTGATGCTATCTGAGCTTGATACAGAGTGACTCCCACTCCCTTCTAGCACTGAATGTATTACTTTGTTAAGTAGTGAAACATCTGCAAGCAAACAATCAAACTTGGAAAGACCTAAGGACTCCACATCTCATCTAGTATGGTCAATGGTCAGACTTTCTATGAATTGTAATCCAAATATCTAGAGAACAGAAATATTTGGACAATTGTTTTTATAGTATAACAGTCTGGAGCTGTTAGGGGGAAGGTAGTATATGTTTGATGAAATCAACAATTATGAGTGCCTGGTTCACACCACACCCTGAATCAAACCAAAGAATCCACATATTGCTTTAATGGATTGAAAAAGAGTTTAAAAATACAGAATCAAACCACCTATGGAGTTACAGAACATCTTTTGCCTGCAGGAAAATGTAGTTTGGTAGGACCATCTGTCCTACCTACTAAGCTTATGCCATCAAGTTGGAGACTTGTTAAAACTGATTGCTGCTTAAGTAGATCTGATTTTATCTAATCATAGCACAGAAATAAGCCACAGTGACAGTGAAAGGACTCTGCTGATGATTTAATGAAAGACATTGAACATATGAAGCTGCTGCCCTCCACAAATAATCCAACCCAACCCAACCCAACACGTCTGCCTTGCCTGCCAGCAACTCTCAACGTTTCAAGACTGCAGTATTTGCCAGCCTTTCCTACAGGGGTCAGGGATTGAACACAGAGCCTTCTGCATGGAAAAATGCATCCCTTAACAACAAGAGTATTTTGCATATAATTCTTCAGATTGATACTGTTGTCTACACCCGAGGTACCAATAGACTACTTGAGTTACATCCCACTACATCGAGTCAAACCTCTGCAAAACCTCTGACAAAGCTATTTTCCCCCATTAACTAGAAATAGTAATCAATGCTTTCTAGAACTCAGCCGAATTATAAAATGCTAGTTTCTTAATGAGTAATTTCACAAACATTGCTGACAATTTCTTGCCTAATTCCAGCTGCTTTTCAGCTTCCTTGCAAAAACTTCTCAGCATCCTTGAACTCGTGTTTGTTCATGTCTCTTTTTATCTGCTTACCTCGTCAACAGCTTTCCTTCTAATGCCTTCTGAGGAGCACATACATGGAGGCTTTTGTTCTTGGGCAGCCCACGTAGCAAGTGAGCAATCTGGCTTGACACGTACATTTTTCTGATTGGCAAAAAATGTCCCATTACAGATACTGCTAAGAGCTAGGCCCATTAAAAATATTGGGGCATCATCAAACTCTTTCATAAATTGTTATTGCTGTTTCCACAAAGTCATTCCACTAAATAAAAAGCAGAAAAAGCCAGCTGTAACCAGAAATAGTGACTTTTAGTTTTAAGACTATTAATCAATTATACTGCCAAAACTGGAAGTTCAACATTAAAAAAACAGCAGCGTAGCTTAGCTTTAGCTTGCAGCAGAAAGCTGTTTTACTCCTACAACAGATCAGAAAGAGGAAGAAAAAAAAAATCTGTCGCTGCTCAAACAAATGGAGGCTTAAGGACAAGCAGTGTGGTTCCTAGAGCTGTATCTAAGCAACTTTTATTTCTTCTTTACTGTGGACTTAAGAGAAATATCCTGGGACATCTCCCAAAGGAAGGTTGTAGAGAAACAATATTAATTGGATGATACACAAAATATGGTTATTTCAAATAATTTTTATGGGCAAGTGATTGAATTTCCTACCAATATTTGAATTATCTTCATACAGATGGTCCTCGACAAGTGCAATTTTACCTAATCACAACACTTGGCAATCCTGACACTCTTGTGAGCTGCACTGATTGCCAGTTTGCTTTCGGGTACAGCTCAAGGTGCTGGTTATCACTTTTAAAGCTCTGCATGGCATGGGTCCATGTTACTTGAGGAAGAGTCTTATCACACTGAGACTGGTCCGCCCCATCGGTGCCAACTAGACGGAGCATACTGCAGATCCCATCATTCAAGGAATTTCGGCTGGCGGGGTCCAGGAGGAGAGCCTCCTGTACCATGGTTCCTGACTTTCAGAACATCTTATCCCAAGATGAGATCAGTTCCGTCATTTCTGAGCCTTAAGACCTGGTTCTGTCAGATGGCTTCAGGCCCCAAATGGGAAACATCACACCAGATGTGGTTGATGGATTCAGAGAAACCCCCATCACATCCCCTGTGTAGTTGGTTCCCTCTTTCCCCATCTTATGACCACAATTTTACTTTGGTAGTATTGTCATTTTATTGGGTTAGGAATATTTGTTGTTAAGTTTAATGTTTTTATGCTGTAAGCCGCCTAGCATCTCTTCAAAATGAGATGGGCATAGAGATGGGAAGGCCTGGGGAAAAAACCGGAAAAATTGGGGAAAAAATAGGGTTTTTTTCCAAAGCCATTTGGAAAAAAACAGAAAAAAATGGTTTTTACTTCAATTTTTCCATTTTTTTCCAGGCCTCCCCATCTCTAGCATACACAGCAAATAAATTTAATAACTAAATTAAAAAATCCCAATCCTATTGCTGTTGTTAACCGAATTCCACCTGTCAATAACCAAGGACCCTTCTCAATCCAAGCCATTCCCAGCTAGGTCCTTCCTAGTCCCAAGCCAGAAACTGTCTATAGTATTCCCCATCTCTGCCCTTTTGGCCACCCTGCAGCCTGCCTTCTGGGACAGGAAGGAGTCCCAGAACCGTGCAGTTCTAGGCCTGTTTGCCATGCTGTGGCTCTGGCAGCTACTTGCCAGGAAGCTGTGGATGCCCCTAAAGGCCTCTGACATTTGAGCCTGGCTCAGCAGTGAGCACAAAGGAGCTTCTTGGTGTACTGTAGCTCTGTAGCTAAAAGTTCAAAGGGCTACAGTTCAAAGCACTTCACAGTGCAAAGCCGAACCCCATCTTAGTCCAGCCCAGAAGTGCAGCACAAAGCCACAGCTGCCCTAGGAAACCCCAGCCCAGTCCCAATTGCAGTTACCCTTGCCAGACCACAGCTTGTGGCCCCTGTTGCCCTGTGTTCTGCCACCCCAGCTGACATTCATCATCTTCTTGCTCATGCTGCTATGTGAAGCCATCTTCCCAGATCTTGCAGGGAAACCATCATGCACAACCTAGGAAAGAGAAGCCTCATGCAGCCAGCACTTCCTTGGAAAAGGCCAAGTTGGGCATGCTTGGTCAGTAGTAGAACAAGAAGACAACAGTCAGCTAAGGCAGCGGAGGTCCTGTATGGCAAGGGGTCAAAAGGCCATGGGGGAGGAAGAAAGGGGGGGATAGGAGGACCTGAAGTGTCCCTGTGTTCTTAAGTACAGGCAGGTTACCAAGCACCCAAATTTTCATCACATGTCCCTGGAGATGCTGTAACAGCCATAACTTCAGAGTCTTTTCATTCAGTGTTGCCATAATTTCTAATAGTCACTGAATGGTCGTAACTTGAGGACTACCTGTGTTCCCAACTAGAGTTGGCTATTCTAAAGATACCATTTGGAAGATCAGGAACAGTACCATTGCAATTATTCCATCATAGTATTTAGCTCTGTGTTAAAGTATGGAATATAAAAATAAAGTATTCCATACTTTATTTTTTTTTATTTAATTTTTTATTGTAAACACATTAAAACAAACACACAAACATACGTTTATATACATAAACTCTTTTTACAGCTCTTTTGTAGTGATCCTTAATATTTACTATTTATACAGAATTTAGCTTTTTCTTGTTCCATATCGCTATCTTTATTTCATCTACATTTTACTTGACCTTTACATTTCAGTTATTTATATTGTAATTTACCAATTTCCCCCCTTGATTTTAACATTTTGTTCTCCCTCCTTTATTCCTCTGATTTTTCCTATCCTCCAACCACTCATATCATCCATGCCAAATTTTATAATATTCTGTATCCTTTTTTTCCTTGAGTTCTTTTGTCAGTTTGTCCATCTCTGCGCATTCTAATTTTTTTTTAACTAACTCCTCTTCCGTTGGTAGGTTTTCCTTTATCCAATTTTGTGCATAGACTATTCAGGCTGCTGTTAGTATGTGTAGCATTAAATATTTTGTTTCCTTTGTATAGTTTTCCATGAAAATCCCTAGCAAGAATGTCTCTGGTTCTCTGTTTATTGATTTCTGTGTTATCTTCTCTAGCCACTTTTTGACTTTGGCCCAGAATTTCTTTGCCACTGGGCAAGTCCACCAGAGATGGTAATATGTTCTATAGTTGCTTTTACACTTCCAGCATGTCGGTGAGTTACTAGGGAACATCTTGGCTATTCTGGCTGGAGGTAAATGCCATCTATGGAACATTTTCAACTGGTTTTCCTTGTATGCCATGGATAATGACAATTTCATGTTTGTTTGCCACATCTTTTCCCACTTCTCTAATTCTACTGTGTGATTGAAGTTCCTTGCCCATTTAATCATAGTATCTTTAACTATTTCCTCTTCCATTTTATACGGTAATAAGAATTTATATATTTTACTAATTAGTTTCTGTTAAGTATGGAATACTTTAACTAGTGTTTAGTATGGAATATAAAAATAATTTATATATACCTCCAGGGCTATACTTTGTTTTTATAAATTCTACACTAACATTTTGTAGGTGTTGAGTTTACATATTCAGTGTTTCAAATTAATATTTACAAAATCCTAGTCAGATTTATAAAAAATTCTATTTGTTTTTATTATTTTGAGCTGTGAGTTATTACTCACAGGTGGGCTAGTCAGGTTAGCAATTTAGATGCTTTTTCTGTTTTTGTAAGACTCAATAAAGGTATTAAGAGGCAACATGGAGATCACAACCTGAGGACCTCACCATGTCCTTGAAGAATCAAAAATCTTGTTTACCAAAAATCTAGATATGCAATTACCCTGTAAATCTGTAATTCTTTAGATTGTATCAGATATTGTTTGAATGCAACCTACTGATGTTCAAGACAAAAGAAAGCTAGGAAGCAGTTAAGAAGCTATAATTTGGGCACATTAAGTCATATATTAAGAGTAATGATATTATTATAAAGCAATTCATTTTGTGCAGAGTTATAAAAAGTTAGCTTGTATGTATCACTAGGTGAAAAATGTAATGGACACTATTATAATAATAATAAACTGCAATGCCTGGAGACCAAAGAATAGAAGTGAAGAAAATCACAAAATATAAAGATTTGCAAATAGAAATACGACGACTGTGGCAAAATAAAACAAAGGTATTAGCAATAGTAATATTGGGCACAATTCCAAAACATTTGGAGGAATACCATTTGAACACCATCATTTCCAGGCTCAATTATGGTCATAGGTCTAGGACTACCTACGTAATGAAATTGTCATTTTGTATTACTGAATTGAATCTAAGCCAACTATATAATTCAAAAACAGCCTTGCGAATTATTTACATTTCTGGAATGAAAATGGTAGTTATGTGTTCCTGTTACTAGTATAAATAATTTGCTGTGTCCATTTGGATGACTTTTAGCTCCTATGCAACTGGCTGCAAAGCAGAGATCTAAAACCTAGTAGGACCTACCATGCAAACAATGTTAGCATGCACCAGCTGCATGTGCCCCCAAATGTTAAAAGTGGCTTCTAACCACTTCAACATTTGCACTGCTTTTCTTTCATAACATCACTTTTCCTGTCCATTTATTGCCCCATTCATATTTTGTAATAGTAGAGTGCAATTTCTACAGCTTGTTGGGGCAGTTAAAAAAACAAATCAAAATTAAAAGAAATCTTCTGTCTGTACTTTCTGTTATGGAAAAAAAGAGTCATTCTTTGTTACAAAATTTATCAAATAAATTTTGGGTTCAAAACATGTTGTACTATAAATCCCCCTGTTTCTTTTTAAGATTGTCTGTTGGCTTTCAGCTCACAAATATGGAAAGCAAACTAAATATGAATGAAGTACTACTACACAGTACAGCTTTGGGCAAGTCAATTATTAACCATTATTGTCAAGTTTAATACAAGCCTAAACTTACCATAACTTGTCGACCAGGCCACAATGGCTGCATTCATATATTTCACTAGAGTTAACTAAAAATGATGACTTAAAAGACTCAATGGTTTGGACCATACAATGTCCTTGACCATTCAAAGTTACGATGAACTTCAAAAAAGCTTACAATTCATCCTCAAAGTTATGACTGTCACCCCTCCACATTTATACAAGTGTGTTTTGGATGCTTGGGAACAAGCTTGCATTTACAACCAACTGCAACATTCCATGGTCATGATTGCAGTTTGTGATATTTTTGCAGGTTTCCAGCAAAAAAATGCCCATTCAGGAGAAGGGGCTTGCTTAACAACCATGTGAATTGTTTAATGACCACAGCCACTCATTTATAATGAACATAAAAGTGATCATAAATCGAATCCGATCATGTGATGCCTCCACTTACAACTGCAACAATTTATGACTGAAATTCTGGGCTCCATTATGGTTGTAACTTGAAAACTATTTGTATTTTGTTTGATTGTGTTTGGTTTTAGCTTAGCATGCTCTGTGGAATGTCTAGGTTTCTCAGATCTACAATACCTCTAATACTTTATCTGATCCAGGGCAGAAGGGAATAGAGTCAGAAAAGCATTTAGGTTAGCAACATAAATAAGCTTCCAAGATTCAGGGAAGCATGGGAATAATCTATATATTGGGTGTTCCAATAAAAGGGAGTATATATAGCTTATGCTTGAACTGTGCAGTTTTTGGTGCTCTGAGTTTAGCTGTTTGCTTGGAACCATTTCATTACCCTACTAGGCACTGATGACGTTACCCAGTTGAGTAATAAAACATCTATGAGCAAACGACAAAACTCAGAGATCACAAGAGACAATAGAATTATAAAAAGGGGGACTCAAAAGTCTCAAAAGAAAATAAAAAAGCTAAGATAAGGAGGAAACAAAAAGATCAAAATATATCTTCTTCAGCAGCCAAAAAGCAGATTAACACAATCAAGCAGAAAGTATTTTAATCAAGGAACTACCATAGAGAAAACCACACCCCCCACCAACACTGGCAGGACAAGCTATCGTATAAATATCCCACACTCACTAGCACTGGTATTATCTAGTTGGGTAATGAAACATCTGCAAGCAAATAACCATGCTCAAAGAGTACCAAGGACTCCACATTTCAACTCTGAGCTACATGTTACATTGAAATTTGCCTTAATAGACTTAACAGGGAATCTAAATTATATAATTTGTAATAAAAACAAAAGCAATGGAACTGTGGAGGATTGGTGGTTGCACGCCTATAATTTTCTTTTCAAATGTCCTTCATTAATCAAGTTAGTAACATAAAATGCTTTGTTTTTATATAGAATGCAGAGATTCTAAACCTGCTTTCCAGGATTCAACCTTCCTTCCATCTGCTCTCTCAATTTCATATGCCTCTCAAAACAGCACACACACTGTTGCATTCTGAAAACCACTGCAGAAAGTATCAAGCATTTGAAGTAGGAAGAAATTCCAGGACCCAGTCAGTGATAACAAAAAAAACCTGCTGCAGACAGTAGGCCCACCCCCTACTTAAAGGGGCGCTGCTATTTAACTTTCTCACATTAGCACTTCTCATACAGTTCAGAACCACCCTGCCCCAAAGCCATGGATAAGAATTCTAGAATGACATGTTCTCATTTCTTCAATTATTCAATTATTAACATCAACTGCTTGCAATTACTGCAAGTTCGAGTCCCACCAGGCTCAAGGTCGACTCAGCCTTCCATCCTTTCTAAGGTGGGTAAAATGAAGACCTGGTTTGTAGGGGGCAATAAGCTGACTTTGTATAAATATACAGAAGTATGAAGGCTATTGCTTAACGCCGCCCTGAGTCTCCAGAGAAGGGCGGCATATAAATAAAATTTAAAAAAAATTAAACTTTTCTTTTACTGAGGAACTTCTATGAAATCAAGCTTCTATGTGATGTAAATATTCACCACAATAATTATTATAGGATTCTGTTTAATCCTTAGCAAGAGTTATCTAATAAGGAAGTCAGGAATTTTAACTGACTGTATTAGCTTTCCTGCAAATTAGCAACTTGCATGCCAGCTGTGAATTTTAGGAACTGCAGCCCCTACGTATCATGAACTTATCAGGTAGAAGATAAGTAGACTAGTTTACATGATCTCTTATTTCCGTGTTCACCAGATTAAATGTCAAACTAATTTTTACTTCGTGGGCAAGAAGTACAGAAATAATATGGTTTCAGTAAGCATCATTGTAAATGTGTCCTATATTACTGTAGGATTTCCTTTTAAAATCCAAAGCCTTTTTTCATGCTCTGCAGGTTCAGGCCTTCATGTATGCAAAATGCATAAGAGAAAAAACAAAAAATGCCTAAACACACTTCAATGGTGAGCCCAGGTCACTATATATGTGTGTATATACTGTATGTACTGTATGTATGTATGTAATTTGTTTGCCACCTATATCAATGCAGCTTTAGGATATATTTTACTTCTTTGAGAGGGCAAGTTTAATGGATGAATCTGTTGTCAGACCAGCTAGGGCTCAACTGACCTATTTCAATAACAGCACTTATTAGCTCTCCATTTCAACACAGCAGCCTAGTATTTAAGCACTGCCAGTCAATGGTTGCACCTAGTAGGCCTTCTGTGCATTTAGCTCAGTATAACCAAGCTTGTTTATTAGTAGGGTGAGAGACCACCAGGGAATTTCAGGACTGCAAGCTACAGTGGAAAGTTTAAAACAAGCATCCTGAAAGATAGCATCCAGAAATCATTTTTATCTTGTTGGCAAAAAACAAGGAGCTCTGGTGGCTCAACAGACTGGTAGTCTGTTATTAACATCTGCTGCTTGCAATTACTGCAAGTTCGAGT
>JANHZT010007296.1:43406-54088 GCA_032468215.1 Stegonotus admiraltiensis | reverse complement strand
ACAGTTCCTCATGTTGTGGTGACCCCCAACCATAAAATTATTCCTAAAACCATCGAAAATATGTGTTTTCCGATGGTTTTAGGCAACCTCTGTGAAAAGGTCGTTTGACCCCCAAAGGGGTCGTGACCCACAGGTTGAGAACCATTGCTTTACATCTTCTACGGCAGAACTATTCTTTAGCAAAAATCTGTCTTTGCACAACATTGGAAAAAAATCCACCTAACCATCCCTTAATCCTAGGAAGAGCCATTGAAATAAATTGTGAGCCTTACTCTCCTACTTTCTGCAGATCTCCTCCACGTCCAGTGTACAGTGTCAAGCAGCCTTTGAAAATCGATGAGTACCTGATAAAGAAAAAACTCATGATTAAAAAGCAGCACACAATCCCTAGTTTTGCTCAAAAATAAATCTGTCTTTTTGGTGCATTGAGTGAAATTCTACCTGCATACTATCTGTATAGTGCTTGTTTGTCCCACACTGAAATAAACCAACCTTCCACAAAAAAATGGTAATGGGTGCAAGAAAGGAGATTACATGTTCTTAAATCACATTGAAACCAGTGATACCTTGAATTCAGCAGATTAATTTCAACCGAGTACCCTTGAATTAAAAAAAAAATACTTCCAAGGAGCCATGTATGGGATCATGCTTTTAAGTTTTCTAGATTTGCTCCAATTATTGGAATTGAACAAAAATGTTTAGTTAGTTGGGCTGACTGCAGAGTATGGCAAACGTATTAGTGTGTTAGGTCTCTGCTAGCATGTTCATTCATATTTGTACAGAACATCAAAAATGGTCACAGCAATCTTACAGGCTGCTCTGCTTGTATACAGGTAGTTCTTGTTTAGTGACTGTCTCATTTAGCAATTGTTCAGTGTTATAACAGTGATGAAAAACTTTACAACCAATTCTCACATTCTCAACCCTTGTAGGTCTCTAAACCAGAGGAAAGCTGAAGTGAAATCATAAGATCACAGCAATGGTTTCATTTAGCAACTGCTTATCTTAACAACCGAGTTGCCAGTCCCAACTGTAGTCATTAAAAATAGACTACCTGTACACCACCTTTAATAAGCAGATTCATGTGTTCTGTGTTTGGTTAACTATCATTTACTGAATAAGCAAAATTGGATGGGTTCAATTACATATTGAACCATAAACCACAATAGATGGGTTCAACTCCCCATACTACGCCAAAATTAAGCAAACTAAATTATGACCAAGGACAATGCATAAATTAAGCTTAAGTCTGCCGTGTAAATAAGAGGAAAATGAACCTTAAAAACAACATGTACATTTGCAAAAGAAAATATGTACAAGTCTAAGAATTAGGTTAAATGTTGCAGATTAGACTGATCCCAAGAATTATACACAGTCTTTAAATTAGGGTTGATGAAAGCTCATATTGCTGGATCTAAAACATCTGGTAGCCCAAGACTGCATGGCCAACGATGATGATTGTTGGAAGATAATAGCTCAGCAACATATAGAAGTCTCAGAATCCCCCCACTCCCTTAAACTTTCCTAACAAAATTTAGAAAAGTGGTGAAACATATTAAATAACTAATTTGTATGAAGTAATTTGAGCACATTCCACAAAACAGCAGTCATATTTGCTGCTCTCTTGTCATCGGGATTAGCCACTGTCTTAAAAATAACTCTTCCCTCAGCTTCTCCCAAGCTTGTCCTCTTGAAAAAATCCCCCATACCCTTTGGTGAGTCGGATGATATCGCCCGGCTGGATTAGGTTTCCAACATCATCCCATACAGAGATGTTTATGCTGCCTGTTTTGTCAGCTACTTTACAGGTTCGTACTTCATGACCGTCCTTTGTCTTGGTCACCCGGCCTAGTGATAGAACAAGAACCACAATTCAAGAAAATTGCAAGGATTTGTTATCATGAGTGAAGGAGAGGTTTTTTTATCCGTCACTACTTCACTTCACCTTCATCTGCATATTCCTTTAAGCCCAGAAGTTTAAATACTGAGCTTCTGTTGTGCGTGTGTAAAACTGGAAGCAAATCATTTAGATTATCTAAAAATTACTCTTTTTGCTGAGAGTTCAGTCTGCTTCTCCTTATCATTAAGAAACGTCTTCATGATCAGCAGCAGTAATCATGCCATACAGGTAGTCCTTGCTTAACAAGGATAATTAGGACCAGGATTTCCATCACTAAGTGATGAGGCCATACAATGCAACCTCACAACTCTATTGCTAGCAACAGCAATTTTGGCATTCCTTGTAGCTATCCTTAAGCAAATCCTGTCGTAAATTTGAACAGTCACTGAATGAATGATCATTAAACAAGACCTGTATTACTTTTCCCCTCATATAAGACTGCAGTTTTAAATCCACTTAGGTGTACTGTAAGTAGATATCATTGAATTCCCTAGGATGTAACATATTAAATTTTGTAAAGTATTTTTTTAAATTTACAAGCCAATAGGTACTACAAATTGTTCGGAGTACAAAGGGGGAAGTCAGAAATTAAATATTATGTATATTATTCTTAAGGATGTTGTTTTTTCTTCTTTTTTAGCATTATAAATAATACTTTAGTGGAGATTTTGGCATTAAGGTCAAAAATATATAATTCTGCTTTGTATCATGAAAATAGTTCAATGTGCTTTGTTTGGTATGTTTTATCTTTCACTAATGTTATTTTGAGCATTAAAACTTCAGTAATTATTTGTCCATTTATATAAGGTATCTTTATTAAAAAAATAATTTCATTTTAAATGAATTTTTTTTAGTCTGGTCAATAACCAACATTTTTTGGAATTCGACAGCAATTAGTTAATGAGGGAAAGGAAATCATTGCAAAGCAATTATGAAAAAGGCAGTAAAATATTTTATCCAGAATTTAAGCATTCCAGTGAAAAAAGCATGTAGCTTGGTCTCCCAACTGCTTATATAGTGATTTAAAAAAGCAAACCTATCTTCTCTTCCATGTGACTTACCTGTTTCCAGCACAATGAATATAAGATTTAGATTTTTCATGCCTGGTTTAATATCCTTCACCAACGTTTCTGTTGTCATGTTAAATGGCTTTTGATTTCCAATACCTGGCAAATAATTTTAAGTAGTCTTATATTCATAGATAGAACAAATAAAAAATGCTGATTTATAGTAGATAACTATTCTACTTTAATCTTGAAGCTATTACTTATGTACTCTTCTACTGATATAAAACACAGCCCATGTCTAAATATGCAAGATTATAAAGACATACACATACAAGATGTGTAAGTTAAATTTATTCCTCCCATTATCACATTCTTCCTTCTGCTACAATTACTTGCAAGGTTGATAAATTTTGTGCCCAATACCAAGAGAGAAAGTGAAGAAGACTCACTTTTAAACAAAAAGATGCTTCTAAAGTACAGTGATGTCCAAACATCCTCACATCTGTACTTTTAGAAGCATGTTTAAAAATTGTTAGCCTATGATGTTTAAAATATCATAAAATAATGTCAAATATTGTTCTGCAAGTGCTTTGTGATTCTTTATAGCTTTTGATTGCAGAAGCTTTTCCAGTTTGTCAGAATCACAGAGGGCAAAATAGTATCAACATCTTGCAAGTAATTGTAAAAGAAGGAAGAAGGTAGGGTTTAAAATAAACTCTACATTTTAACATACAAGACATAATTTGATTTTCTTTTTTTAGTATGTTGTGTGAATCCAATCAACTGTGATTTGGTAAGCAAATTAAGCTCAATATATAAACCCAACCAATATTATCCAAACCATACCTAATTTGGAAAATAAACTTTGAAAAATCCAAAATAAAAAACAACAGAAACAAGGAGTTAAAGTACATATGCAAGAAATCAATTTCTACAATATTTGTCTATCAAGAAAGAAGCAGAATATTACTGGAAATATGTGTAGGAATATGGGGTGAATTCTGTATACCATCCTCAGGCACACACATCTTCTATCCCAAGTGCACCTTAATTTCCATGATCATAAAACACACATCTATACATTTATGACAAACTTCCTTGACAGAGATTTGAAATGCAAATGTTTTACGTACAACTTCTATAAGCTACACAGAAAATCACTACAGTTTTAATCAACTCATCACAAAAGACAGTGTAAGAGCTTTTACTAATTACAATCTTAGAATGCATACATAAAATCACATTTTTAATAGATTTCTTGTTTCCCTATAACAGGGCAGAAGCTTTTTGACACTCTTTGGGAAATTATAAAGAAAATTCGTCTCTCCAGTACATTCTTGAGTGTAATCAATCCAAGTATCTAAAAGGATGGCTATAAAATATCCCCTCCCCTCCCCCATATCCCCTCCCAAATTTCATCTATGTTTAAACTGCTGTTGTCGATTTTTTTTCTTTTCAAATTATGAGCTCATTCTGGTCTTTTACAAAAGCTAATAAAGCAGTTTTATCAGCTTTTAGCTCCCACTGATCATTGTTAGAATACCTACTTTGAACAAAACTTTATTATTTTTCAGCACATGTAGAAAGCCAGTTTCAAGGGAGGTTGTGTAGCATCTTTGATCTGGTCAGAGGTTTCATTCCACTGTGAAAAAGAAAAAGCAAACAAAGTACTTTCCATTGTTTCTTAGGGAATCATTTATCCTCCTCCTGATTAAATCATATCTTCTAGCAGTTTTTTGCTATGGGATGCTTCTCCGTATGAAGCAGATACCACTGCTCTTAAATAACATGCTTGCATTGTAATAATGCAATTAAATGAAACATAGTTAAAAAGTTCAATAGAACAACTAAGTCAATATGCTAGTGAGCAGACTCGTTCCTGCTGAACATGGATTCTGCTGGCCCTGCAACATGTCCATATGTTTTTATGCTATGTCCAAAGCAACAAATAGTCTGCCGAAATCGCATATTCTCCTTACCTATAATCTCATGGCTATTAATTACATCTTGCATAAAAGAAAGTCCCCATCACCACTTTTTCAGTGAAAGAGCCAGATGAACGTCCACTTGCAGACATTCCAGGAAGTATCCTGCAGCGTCCAATCCAGCCAATCACAGCACAAAACAGACCTTCGACATGTAGGAATGTTCCAATCTTCCAGCCAATTGCAAGCTGATAAAGCATTAAAGTGACAGTACCAACAACTGTAGTCATTGTAGGGGGAGATCCGCGATTGTCTATCGTAGCAAAAATAGAGCTTGGAGCATTTTTTTAAAAACAGATTTTATTGCAACACATAGAGTTTCATGAACTGCAGCTCGCTTTATCAGATGCGTGGAGTAGCTCAACTGTTGTACGATTTAAATAGGTAACTGTACGTAGACATAAAGGAGGGAGAGGAAGACTGTGGGTGCACAGATGAAAGTTGCATGGGAACAAATTATAAATTGTTTATCCATTAACAGTTTTAAAGTCTTAAAAATCTATTGTGTTTGTTAAGATCTTCTGAAATATCCTGAAACGTATTGATGGAAGTATAGCTATTTCAATTTTTGACTGCCAACAACTGATTACAAGCAGAGTGTTTTCTACCCCGAAAAACAATTTGCAATATATTCAAATCTTGATGTTCAAGAACTTAACTAGTGGACTCAAGACATGCAATATTTCAATCAGTTTTGAAATTAGTTCATCATTGAATGTCTTCCTTTTGGGTTTCGTTTAAATATGGGCACAATCAGCTGGATAGCAAAAAATTAGAAACAGACTGTATGGGCATTAATGGGCATCTTTGTAACATCCCACAAAATATCCCTAATTTATTGAATGCATTTTCTGTTAAAGGTTAGATTTAGATTGATATGTATTTTCTATTGTTCATAGTTACAGCTTTTGAATTTAATAAAAATAAGCATACATCTGCCTGTTTTCACTTTAATAATCTGTGCATTGATGTGACATGATTATTCAAAAGGCCAGGATATTTTAGCTATATTCTAATTACCGAGATCTGTCTGGCTGAAGGGGAAGAGTCTCCTTCATGGAGATCTATCCAGCGAGGTGTTTTATTCTGCATCATTTGCAACCCCATGACAGGATGGACATAGTGTGGCAACCAGTTGCCAGGAGATCCTAACTGTTGTGCAGGTGGGCAGTTGTTGTTACATTCCATGCTGAAGGGATAATTGTGGGTCTCCTCAGCCTCTTACTACTAGGTGATTTCAACCTCCTTTCCATGGGATCTGAGACAGCTTGGGAATTCATAATCAAACATTCACTGTGTAATAATATGTCAATTATACAGTTCTTTGGAACTTTTCCATCAATCCATTGTCACGGGCAGCTCACTTCTTTATTATTTACTAAATTTGTATGGCACCTGACTCCCAGCAAGTGTGGGCAGTTTTGTTGTTGTTAGTTGCGAAGTCATGTCCGACTCATCGCAACCCCATGGACAATGTTCTTCTAGGCCTTCCTGTCCTCTACCATGCTCCATTTAAGCTCATGCTGACTGCTTCAGTGACTCCATCCAGCCACGTTCTCTGTCTTCCCCTTCTTCTTTTATCCTCAATCTTTCCCAGCATTAGGCTCTTCTCCAGTGAGCCCTTCCTTCTCATTAGGTGGCCAAAGTTGTGAACCAGTAGTAAAGGTAAGTAGAACCCACCCCTGGTTCAAAGGCCTCAATTCTTTGGTGCTCAGCCATTCTTATGGTCCAACTTTCACAGCCATACATTGCAACTGGGAAACCCATAGCCTTGACTATACACACTTTTGTTGGCAGGGTGATGTCTCTGCTTTTTAGTAAGCTATCTAGATTTGCCATAGTTTTCCTCCCCAGGAACAAGCGTCTTTACAAATTGGCAGTTTACAATGATGTTAATTTGCATTTAATAGATATTTGGATTTAATACACACACACTCCACTCAAGTGGTTCATTAAACTGAGATTTTACTGAATGTCCAATACTTAGGTCCTTCCTCCATAGAAAATATATATTATGTAGAGGAATTACAACATAGAAGCATTTTTCAGCAACTTTTGTTCCCAGTTCTAAAGGTTTGATGACTCGTTTAATATTTTAAAGTTCAGATGAAGAAAAAAGAGCATCCCAGGAAGCATCAGTGACAATCACATTCAGTTCCATCCTTTACTGATTTGTCTGTCGCTTGTTATTTTTCTGCAAATACAGTATACCCTCAGTTCTTGTGAGCCTCTCACTAATGACCAGCTATTGCTTTAACTTCATCTTCTAGTCTTAGAAGTTCTTCTAAAAAAGGAATATCTTCTAAGATATCTTAGATGTTGAGATGTTTATTGTACAAATTTCAGCACATTTTCCCATCTTTTTAATCTTCAATTACCATCTCTCCAATTGATTAATTTATCATTCCAAATGAAAATTAGCATCTCCTGGAATTCAGAGATCTTTTGAAAAAAATACCTTGTTTTTCTGTGTCTGTTTCCATCTTTATGATCTTTACAGATATTGATGTAATACTGCTTCTTGTCTCTGCTAATAGTTCTGAAATTTTTCATTAAGTTTCTTCCTGAGATCTTTTTCTTTCTTGGCTTTGGCGTCTTCTCTCATCTCTTTTTGGTTACAGTTTTTCACTATCTATTATCTAGTTTGCTTTCTTTTATTTCTTGATCTTTTTACAAGGATCCTTATTTAATTTCTTTTTACATTCCTCTTACTCCCTACCAATGACATCGTGCATTTCAAAGTGATTCCTGATGATGTCCTTGAAAACTGAGTTTTTGAAATTGGATTGCCAGAAATCGGTAAGTCATTCTTGTGCTTCATTTCTGTTTCTTAGGCAGTATAATTCAACTATGTTTTTCTCTTTATTGTTTTTTTTTTGCATTCTAGTCTCTAACCACAAGAAGCACATCGTGCTTATAAATTGATTGCAGATTGAACTTGATCAGAAAATTCCTCAATCTCTTTCCCACAATCATCAGTGGTTAAAAGCAACAGTATTACTCCTTTTGTGTGTGTGTCCTGTGCAGCACATAGTACTGCATGAACTTCTGACCACATGTCAGAATACCAATCCATTTCAGTTTTCTGATGGCCAGGATGTTAATGTGCAGTTGATTGATTTAATCTTTCCCATATTCAGCTTTCCCATGTTCATGTTTCTTATATCCTGCTGCCCATTGTAATCCTGTCTTTGTAGCTTTGGATTTTCTTTTTCTGCATGACATCAGCAGCTGGATATTAAGAGATTTTTTTTTAATCCAGCTTCATCATAAAAAGCATAAGTACACTACTCTAAAAGATCCTCAGCTCTTCCACAATAGCATGTTAGGCAGTGATGAAATGCACTTACCTTCGCTACCGTTTCAGGAGTGTGAGCGCGTGTACCTCTTCTGGGCATGCGCATAGCCTTCTGCGCATGCACAGAGGGTCAAAAACAGGAGATAATGATGTCTCAGTGGGTGGGCAGAGCTTCCCACCATCAGTGCTACCAGTTTGCACAAGATGGATAGATCTGACCGGATTTCACCACTGATGTTGGGTACTATTCCTCTAGAAAGCTCATCATCTGCCCTTATTTTATAAATCTTCGTCTTGTCTGTCCATGTGGTTTTCTTGGTAAAATACAGAAATGGTTTAGTATTGCTTACTTCCCCACAGCATGAAATTATATCCTTGTCATTTTCCTTGAAGTGTTCATCTATCTTCAACATCTTCCTGTATCACTGTTGTCCAATATAGATGTCTGCTTGCTTTAGTAAGCAGCTGGGATGACCTTTAAGCCTCAAGTGATCCTGCTGGGAGTATAAACTCTTGGCATACATTCCTGGTGTTCTTCCTTCATTCCTCCAGGAAAATAAATGCCATGAGGCAGCAGAGCAAGACATGAGGGGGAGGTCAGTAGTCAACATTCATATATAATAAATTATTTCCAAATGTATAGGCTAACCTGTGTAATTAGAATATGTAGTATCCTTTTGTTGCCATCTAGTGGTCACCCATATTTTTACAAACTACTGTTGGAAGAAAAATCCAGTCTGGTTCCAATCCGGGAGAAAGACGCTGGAAATATGGAGGCAGGTTGCAGGAAAGGAAGTCTGTTTATTTGGTAGCCAGAAACGAATGACAGCAGCATGTTTCTGGGATGGCTGACAAAATGGGGGGTTGAGACTGGTGGGCTTTTATACATTTTGGGGGGCTTTGTGATTGAGATGCCTGATCCTTATGAAATGTACTTTGACCTGTGCTTGAGTGTACCCTTTTTGGCATTCTTATTATTGCTGTCTGACTCCTGTTGTGGCTGGGAGATCATGCCCTATCCTTGGAGCTGCCTGGGGAATGTAGATTATAGGAGTCTTTGTTTTCCTGCTTTTAATCCCATCAGTTCAGCCTTCTGTGGGAGATGTAGCTGAAGATGTTTTGTTTATGAATGGAACTGTCTGGCTCCGTATAAATACATGTAAATGGATACTGAATGGAATGCTCCAGTTTTCTAAATAAATACAAAAGTATATAATTCATAAAACTTAATTGTTGGAGGGACTGTCTGAAGTGCTTTCCTGGTAGTAGAGAGAAATGAATTATTTGAACCTAGGAAAGCCTCCTTTCTGAGGGGGGTCGGGTGCTGACTTCCTACACTACCGTACACTGGGATATAAAAGACCAGGTGACCACTTTATGATAGCATGAAGTTTGGGTTTTTTGTATCTATACTGCCATCTTATGGTCATCTGAATTGTTGCAATCCAAATATGGTACTGTGTTTCCCTGAAAATAAAACCCAACCGGAAAATAAGCCCTAGCATGATTTTTCAGGATGCTCATAATATAAACCCTACCCCCCCAATATGCTCCAGTTAAGATAATCAGCAAGACGGATGCATTTAGTACATCTGTTGCAACACACGATGGATGTATTGAATTATAAAGTAATATTAATATATAATTAAATATAAATATATTATTGGCACTAATACTTAAAATAAATGATAATATCAATTTTAATGAAGTATTTGTAAATACATAAGTGGGTGCGGAGAAGAGGTAAACAAATGCCTATGTAAACAAATGAACTTGAGACTTATTGCCGAATGACCAATCGGAATACAGACCCTACACATGAATAACATGTGCACTTTGATAACAAACAGACGTGTTTCATAATTCAGTGTATCGTCGGTTGTAACGAACGTACTTAATGCACTTGTCTGAAATAAAGTAACGTTTTCTGAATGGTACCTGCAATTTTTCATTGCTTTTGTGTGGATGATCTATCTTAACTGTGAGCATTTTTGTTGCCACTCCTGTCTTATAAATCTTCAATTAACACTTGATTTAATGCAGACATGTCAAACACAAGCTGCCGCGAGATGGCGAGGGACCAGCCACTGCCAGCCCAGCCAAGTATCCCCTGGCGCGCACACAGGAGGCAGCGTGCATGCAGGGGCTGACGGTGTCCGGCAGCAGCCGCAGCCCACCACTCCTGTCATGGCTATGGGCAGGGTGGATAAAAATAATTTATTTAAAACAACCACAACAGATTTTTAAAATTTAAATTGGATTTTTTAAATTTAAATTGGATTTTTTTTATTTTTATCAAATTTATTTTAATAAAATGCTTTTGCAGTAAAGATCTTTCTAAAGATAGTGTTCTATTTAAGATACATTAATAATTTAGTTTATTCCGCATGAAATGGAGCTTAGTTATATAGCAGGGGACTATATTCTGCAATATTGGGTCTGTCGGTGAGTCAACAGCGGGTCAGAGGAGGAACTGCTGTGAGGCAGAGATG
>JANHZT010007296.1:32021-43009 GCA_032468215.1 Stegonotus admiraltiensis | reverse complement strand
GGGCAGGGGGGGGGCTGCGCAGAGGGGCTCAGAGGCGGACACGCCTGGCAGGCGGGCAGGGGGCAAGTCGGTGGGTCGGTGCCGAGAGACGCTTGCGCTGGGAAAGGGCGGCGGGTGGGCGGCGTGCGACGGACCGTGCAGCTCTCTCTCCCTCCGTTTTGGTGGAAGGACGGCGGTGGCGGGGAGGCGTTTTGTTCCGAGAACGGGCGGCAGTGGGTTGCTCGGCGAGAGAAAAGGGGAAAGGCTCCCTGGAAAGCCAGAGTAGCGAAGAGGTGGTGGGAATTCCCGTCCAGCCTCAGAATTCCCCGACAGTCGCTTTTTTTTTCTTTCTTTTTTTCCCCCCCTCTTTAGCCCGGCCTACCTGGTAGGGCTGTTGTTACGGGGTTAGACTGAGGCTGACAGCCTAATCTATTCTGTGTTAAATAAATAAAGCGGATGGCTGGAAATGACTAGGAAAGGCAGCCTCTCTCTCCCGCTTTCGAGCTCCCGGAGGAAAAAGTAAGGGATGTTCATCTGGTAGGACAAACCACCTGTGCAATTTGGTGAGACGATCCGCGAAGCTTCAAGCCATGTAAAGCGTGGGATTGCTTTTCGGAAGCAAAAAATAATAATAATAATAAAATTGCCATTCTTCTCACCCCCTCTTTCCGTGCACAGGCTGAATCTAAACCTTGGCGGTAAGCTCTGTTTTGCTGTAGAAAAGAGGCACATTTAAAGTAAAAATTTTTAAAAAGTAAATAAAATCAAACCTTCCAGAATTTATAAGTCCAGCTCTGTTTTGTCCCCCGACTCTATTTCTTTTTTTTAATGATACGTGGTTATCTTTTTAACTATAACCAGAAAGTCCTGACGTACCAAGATAAATGTTGCCCTGCCTCTTGTTACAGTCTAACTGGTCATTTTTTAAAATTTATCAACTTTATATGCCAACTCACTGGTATGTCAACTCTGGGCAACTTAACAAACAGTAAAAAGATAAATATAGAAACATTTTTTTAAAAAAAAATCTAGATAAGAAACTAGATCCAATGAGACAGACAGCGCAGGGATGAGATCTAACCCCATCCACCATCTTCAGCAGGGAGCCAGAAGGGTGGGAGTAGTTTGCACTTCTGGATCACAGTGGAAAAGGCTCTTCTTGATCACACCCCTTAGCACAGTGGTTCTCAACCTGTGGGTCGGGACCCCTTTGGGAGTCGAACGACGCTTTCACAGGGGTCGCCTAAGACCATCGGAAAACACATTTTCAATAGTCTTAGGAATAATTTTATGGTTGGGGGTCACCACAACATGAGGAACTGTATTAAAGGGTCATGGCATTAGGAAAGTTGAGAACCACTGCCTTAGCAGATGGCATCTGCAGCTGACCCATTCCACTGGAGCTAGTGGGGCAAGCTAGGTCCATTGGGGTGAGATAATTCCACAGATACCCTGGATGTATGCCATTATAGGGCCTTAAATGTAATACCGTGAATTGGATCCAAAAGCAAACTGGTACACAGGCATCTAATGTAACAGCAATCTTACATGTGCCACCCTAGGGGCCCCAGAACCCTCTACACAGCTGCATTCTACACCAGCTGTAGCTTCTGAATAATCTTCAAGGATAGCTTCATGTAGACCACATTGCAGCAATCTAACTGAGAGACTATCAGGGCAGGAGTAACTGCGCAGGAGGGCCTCACAATTCCAATATGGGGGCAACTGGTGTGAACACGAAGTTGTGCAAAGGCCCTCCTAGCCACAACTATCACCTGCATTTGAGCCTTAATAAGCTAAACCATTTTGTTCTTCAGCGAAATGGTACAATTGAATGAGATTTGGGAGTAGCCGGTGGGTTCTTTCCAAGACACGTGTAGTTGGGCTGGTGAAGAAAGTGTGGGGCTCAGGAGCTAAGGTAAAAAACAGTAGGACCATATTTTTCCTGGCAAGATTCTTGCAAAATTTACTTGCAAAATTTTAGAAAGGCTCCTTACATGAAGATTTTAAAAAGGTGAACTGGACCTCTATCAGGGAGGGGAATAGAAGATCAGAGTCTACCATTTTGAGTTCTTTTCAAAAGGGAATAAATATATCAGCATTTTGGTTAGTGAATTGTAGTTAACAGTATGTTGGCTTGAAAGTTAGTCTTTAGATTAGAGATTGCAGCTTGCACAGAATAAAGTTAGCATACTTGAAGCGAAAGAGGCTTTGGTTATGTTTAGGTTGTATTAGGCAAAATGTGCCAATAATGTCCTTGTTAGTAAGAATTGTTGTCATGTTAGAACAATGACCGAGGCTGACAGCCTAATCTATTCTGTGTTAAATAAATAAAACGGATGGATGGAAATGAAAGAATACAGAAAAGGTTGGTGGGTGGCCTATGGATGAGAATGATGGCTGTTTAGAAAGTTTAGAAAATCTGTTTGGAATATGCGTTGTAGTCATATGTGCCCATAGCAAAGGAATAAATAGAAATAAAAAGCATGATTGGTTTTTATTGTTTTTGATGAACGATTGAGAGGATTAGTGAAGGCTGCAGTGATGAGAAGTCTTGAATGTAGGACATCCAGTATTTGAGTCAAGACTGGATCTCAAGAAAAAACTGACAGGTAAGAAACGGGAATGAAAGTATGAGTCCTATATGAAAAAGTGTTCGAAGATTCGTCCTCCAACAGAATAAATGGAAATTGAGCATAGAGTAAGAGAATGGGTAAAATGTTTTGAACAGAACGGAAATAGTTATATGTGCCACAGAAGTGTATGGTGTTACTCTAGTCTAAGAAGTATGAAAAGAATGTTTGGGGATTGAATGTAATACATTTAAGAGAATGATTACTGCAAAAAAATAAAGATGAGGGAAAGATGCAATATAACTATAAACTAAAAGAGGTATTTACAAAGAATGTAAATACAAAGAAAGGCATAGTTACAATTCAAAGAGGCAGAGGAAATGCAAAGTGATTTTGATGAAAATTAAACATCAAACTGCTTTGGAAAAAGTAAATGAGCTTCCAGCAGATTGGATGGGAATTTTAAAAAGTGACATTGGAAATGCTGGAAGGAGTATTTTAGATATTTGTTTGGAAATATTGAAACTATTAAAATAAAATGAAGTTTAAATATTAGTCTCCAAAAACGGATGAAAGAAGAGTAGTAAGTGCTATCAGAATATTTAAAAATGGTAGTGCTGCAGGATTAGGGGAAAGTGTGGATATGGGTTGCTTATGGAATGGTTGTACAACTTTTACACATGTGAGAAGTATTAAGTATTATTTTCTTTTGATTGTTGAATGCTACTGTTGTTTTTCATGATACAGGTAGCTCTTGACCTATGACTGTCTATGAGCCTGGAATTACAGTCGTAACTTGTGTCATTCATTAAGTGCCGACCCATGATGTGACCCACCTGATTTTATGATTTTTTTGGTGATGTTCATTAAATGAACTCGTCCACAATGGGAGGGTTTTTTTGCCAGAAATTGAAAGCAAATGCTGGTTTCCGGCAAAAACATCGTAAACCAATGTCACATAACAGGACATTGCAAACAGCTGTAAATGTTGGCTGGTTGCTAAGAGCCCAAAATGCAGGATGAGGGAGCTCAGAATTTGAATTTGGGTCATATTCAAACAGCTGCAAAGCAACTGATCATAAATTGAGGACTATTGGTAGGGAAGGATAAGAAGAGGAATTGCAAAAACTACAGGAGAATTACTTTACCAAATGAACCTGGGAAGGTGTTTGAAAGTGATAATGAACAAAATTTGGAAAATGCAGTGTGGCTATAGAAAGCAAGAGGTATATGGATCAGATATTGCATTGGACTATAAGATGCAAAAAAAGGAGAATACTTTTAAAAAATAAAAGGAAATAATATGACATAGCATATGAATGTTGTAGAAATGAATGATTTGAGGGAAAAAAGATATCAAGAGATATAGTGAATGATGCTGGTGTAATTAGTTTTAATAATCTCTTTTTGTTATGTCACGCCTTAATTTCTTCAAGTTAGGTTTTCTCATTACCCTGTTTCCCCCAAAATAAGACATCCCCTGATAATAAGCCCAATCATGCTTTTGAGCGCATGGCAATAAGGCCAAGCACTTATTTCAGGGTTCAAAACAGTGTAAGACAGGGCCTTAATTTTGGGGAACACAGTATTTCTCTATGCTCTGAATAGTGTTGCTTACCCAGAAAGGGAATAATGTGATGTAATAATAATGTGCATACATATGACTGTACAATTCTATAGTTCTCAGTTTAAATACTGCTTTTTATTTTTTAACAGAATGACCTCCAAAGAGATTAGAATATTTAATAATAGGACAAAGCAACCTACATAGAATGAAATCATTACTAATGAGAGAGATTAGCAGCGTTTTGGGGGAGAAGATAGATTGGTAATTGAAATGTGTTTGCAAACAATCCAACACACTGAAGCCAGTTCCAGCTTAATAATAATCATATTTGTGATAAGTTAATCGTAATGGTGGTTTCTTGCTGATGTTTCATGGTTGCAGGTTTTTAGGAAGGAAACTGATTAGGTTTGGAAAAATGGAATAGATTTGGGGAAAAGAGAAACAAACTCTCATCTATGTCCAAAGGCTGACAGAGAGGATCATCCTTAAATTAATACTGCCTTCCAGGTCCAGATGAACTAGGAAATTAGAGCCAAGATGAACTACCAAGAAAAAAAACTATTAGCATTTTTCATAAACGTGTCAATTCAAGATCTGGATTTGAATGAACACATGAATTCTAAAAAACAGTATTATACTGATTTGATGTTTGGATGGTGTAGGCTAGGGGGAGATATAGTAAATTTTTTAGAGAAAAAGTATTACGGTAGGGATGCTCAGTGGTTAAGATGTTTTTGAAATGAGCTTTGATGATATTGAGGGAATTACAGACAAGTAAAGAAGAGCAATTGAAGGTTGAAAATCTAGAGAGAAATTGAAGTCTCTCTTTTGTGGGGATTAATTCAATAGCCAGCTTGAAAAATTCAAATAAATTACATTGTGGAAATTGAGTATTCTTGGCAGGTGTTTCTGTTTCCCTTCCATTCTAAGGTCCTGGAGGTTAAATTTCTGTTGAATAACAGAGTGATGTGGGGGTGGTTTGGAAAATTAAGTTAAGGAGCAGCTGAAGGAATAATGCTTGGGCATGTATGGTGAACTGAAACAGTGAAGTGGCAAAAAAGTATTTAAGAGCCTTTTTGATGAAACCATCTGAGGAAGAATCTTGTAACAACAAGATGCTCAAGGTGGGTAACAACTTTGTTAAAATATAGCAGATAATCTGGAGAGCATTTCCTCTAAAATTTCAAGGCATGTTCATACTTCAGTTTAGGAGCCTATGTTAGCAAAGAACAAATCTTGTTAATGAGAGTAAAGCAGGTTGTTGCTACTTTTGTTCAGTTGTGCAGTTTATAGCCAAGGAAATGTTTTTTAGGCCCAGGCTATTTTCCAAACCAAAGAAACAAGATCATATTTCAAATAATAAGATTCTAGTTGCGTATTATTCTCTTGGCTTGATCAGAGCTATTATGATCACATACAATAAACAGGGATTGTGAGGCAACTTTGATAAAAATCTGTTTGGAAGTAAGAAGTAGCCTGATATACATGGTGAATATCTCTTGTTCTTCTAAAAATTAAACTATTTTTGGTAATATCTTTAAAGTGATAGGTTGACTGATCTAATTCCTGTTTGTGACTGTTGGGATGCAAGTCTCTGCTTGCTGTGTCTTACATGAAACAGGTGAAGAACAGTTGTTTCTCATCTCTTAAAGCCCTTTCTTGTTTCTTTGCTGCTCCTTTGTACAGTATTGTGTACATTTATATTTATACATTTGCTCATAATATAATCTGTAGGCTCCTTCTTATGTTGTATGATGTATTCCGTCTTAGCTGTTCCCAATACAGTGGGATAATAGATTTCTAGGGAAAAATTACAAAATTGCCAGTGTCTGTTCTTAGTCTTATGTTCTGAACCTTCTGTGTAGCTGGACCCAATAATGGCATTGTGGGTTTCACCTAAAAATAAAAGCTCTTATAATATGTGTGATTTCAATTTTTGGTAAACATGTTAGATGCCTATTTAAATCAAATGGGTAAAATATCTGTTGCTATGAAATGAGGCATCATTAGTATTTGAAGCAGAACATTATGAAATGAAAACTCGTGTGGTGAATATTGAATGGTTTTTTCTGATCACCTTTAATCTTCTTGCTATTTGCTATTGCCACTAAATAAGCACCAAGTATTATTTTTAGGGTATGTTCTGAGCAAAGCTAAACATGAAGCATCTTCTCTCACTGTACTTAGAATTGGGAGAATTAAATGTCAGAGAAGGCTGAAAATATATGCTGTTGTGAAATGTTCCAAATAAGCCAGACATAATAAATATGTTGCAAATAATATACTTTGCCTAAGGGTGTGGAAATGAGTATTAATTCTTGCATTCCGTGTATAGAGCAAATGATGAAGAGAATCTACATAATGTTGTGTACTGCTCTGCTCTGCTGTTACTAAAAATATTAGGGCATTAACACAACATGCCATACTGGTATAAATTCGTTTTGGTTTTTTTTAATTTTCTGTTAAATTATTTATCCTCTTATGACCACAGATTCTGGCTGTTAAAATAAACAATGACTTAATCTGAACAAGGAGAGAGAGAAAAATGGGCCATGGTGAGAGTTCAATTCAGAAGAGGAACGCAACATCAGCATTGTCTTGTTGCTATTCAGGAAGAAATTCTGCTGCAGAAGGTAAAATAATTGTTTCTTCCAGAAGTCAATACACTGTTTGCTTTTATAGGTGTATCTCATTTTCTGTTGAAGTCTGGTGTTTAACTGAACAGATTCTTTATGTGGCCTATCCTGGAGAAGTGGGTGCTACCAGTAAGTCTCAGCAGATGTCCACACCCAGCTACTCTTATCTGGGCTTAGATGTTATTCAAACTTGGATCTAGTTATATAAATTGCCAAAGATTATCATCTCTGTAGCCTAATATTGAATTTAAAAAATTCCAGAAGAAAGCAAATAGCAAACTATTGTCCTTTTGCTGGCAAGAAAATTACATAGACATTTCTATGAAGTTGCTGGGAACTGAACTTGCAATAGAAGAGGGTGACTGTAGCTTAAGGTTGAACTATGGAGTCTTTGGTATGGTCTGAGCTTGATTGTTTGCTTACAGATATCTCATTACCCAATTAGGTAACATCATCAGTATTGGTGAGTGTGGGGTTTGCTCCCTATTTATAAACAGCAGCTTGCCCTGCCAGTGTTGGTGGGGGTGTGGATTTCTCCTTGGTTGTTCCTTGATTAGGGTATTGTTTTCTGCTTGATTGTTTGTATGGTGTTAATCCCTGCTTATCTGGGTGTTTGTTGCTGTAGAAGACATCTTCTGGGGGGGTTTTTTGTTTCCTTCTTAGCTTTTTATTATTTCTTCTGAATGATGTATAAATGTGATTTATTTCAATGTGTTGATAAACTATGATATATTTTTCCTCTTTTCAGCTCTTACGGTTGATCTGACAACCCCACATTGAGAAATATAAATGCTAATTGAGATTAATTACAATTGCTAAATTTTTAATTGCCAGGTGTTAGAGTGAATTAGAGGTTGTTGGATTGTCCAGAGGAATACCATCCTCATTTTGTAGTAGTTCTAAAGGGCAGTTTTAGTGGATTACAGCAGGTTGAATATAAATACTGATGTAGATTAAAATATGGATGTTATTTTCAAAGTAATGTTTTAGTTATATATGTTGTGATTTTTATGTGATTAATCATATTTGTAGCTTGCAAATAGTCACTTGAATACATACATGCAATTATATTACATTATGCATCTATACAGTAGGTAGACTAAGCAGTTGAAGTGAATGTTCTATGAAGTACAGAATATTTCAGTAGAAGATAATTAAAAGGTGGCTAGATCTCTGCATTGTACAAAGAGGAGTAGTGTGCAGTTTTAATCCATTTCCATCTTGTTGCTGACCAGGTTAAAAAGCTTTATACAGCTGTGGTAGCTTTTTGTTAACAGCCAATTACAGCCACATGATGTAATTTGATATCTGAAAACAGTTCTAATGCAATTTATAGTAGGTAGTGGATTTGTCTTACTCGTAAATTAGCCCAAACAGCTTAAAATTTTGGAGAGGGGAGAACATTTTCTTTCATTTCAAGGCCAAGAAACTGATTTTATATGAAAGAATAATTACGTAATATTTAATTTTTAGTTTGACATATGAAAAGAGTTGCAAGTGGCTATAAATTGCAACTGGAAAGTCAGCTTGGATATTGAGATCTAGAATTGTTTTGCAGATTTATCTTACTAAAATATCTCTAAGGAATGCATTTCTTTGCATTTGCAATACTTGTGGCATATTGTGTATTTTGTTTTCCTATAGTACCATAATAAAATTAAGTTATCTAATTACTAATTACTTAAGTATGGGGGGGTCTTCTCCATTTTGATTTTCCTACATATTGAACTAAAAATGTGCAGCAAGCATTGCTTTAAGATCAGAATGTGTTAGTCTTCTGCAGTAAAGGGAATTGGTTTAGTGTTTCCCTTAAGTTCCCTTAAGTTCAATTTAAAAGCAATATGGTTTTTATGGTTAAAGGCCTTTCTTTTTTTTTTTCTTACTTGAACTTCAAATCATGTATGTTTCCACTTGGCCAATATCTGGCTAATTACATTGAAAAGCCCCCAAAACTCTTACCAAATCACCTTATAAGAGTTTTGCCTGCAGAATATGTTGACAGCTTATGATTTATTACTAAATTTTGAATAATGTTGGTCTTTGGGTGTATTAAATACAGAAGAAAAGATAAAAAATTTGAAGAATCTGCAGTAAAAATGAGACAGAAATAATAAGCCAAGAGACAAAAAAGATTTGGAAAATGAGATACTCCTGAATTTAAAAGAGAATGAAGGCTGCTTGAGACTGAGAACAGCTACAGGACAGTTTAGTGAAGATAGTAAGGAGAGGATTGTTAAAACCCTAAAAATGTTTTTAGAATGGGAGGAAGTAGGCATCAATGGATGTTGAAATGGACAAGCTGTACAGAATTAACACAAATGAAAAGTTAAGAAATGTATTAAGGAACGTAGTTGTGCCCCTCATCAGGAAGAATATTAAGACAACACTAAACTAAAGTTAAAATAACTATTGTAAAGTTCTCTGCAAAAGAAAACAATACAAAATTGCCTTGCTTGATCAGGGATAAGATAAGTACTTTTATAAAACACTGGAACCCTTTGTGGACTTTTTGTTGAAAATGGAGAGGAATAAATTGATGATTTCTTGATTTGTCAATTGGAAAGGATTGAAATATGGTAAGAAGTGAACTAAGTAATGTGATCTTAAGATAGAGTGATACCAAGCTTGTTTGTAACTGCTGTAATAAAGATCGGGAGTTGATTCTTTAAATATATTTTCCTTTTTCTGCATTTTTCCTCTCTTATTTCCTTCTTAAATTCATTTCTATATTGTTTCACGTTTAAATTTTATCCATTTAAAAATCTCTAATAAAAAGTATATTTTTTAAAAAAAGAATTCATACTACCCTGTTTCCCCCAAAATAAGACATCCCCTGATAATAAGCCCAATCTGGCTTTTGAGCGCATGGCAATAAGGCCAAGCGCTTATTTCAGCATTCAAAAAAATATAAAACAGGGTCTTATTTTCAGGGAAACACGGTAGTATGAAAGAAAGTCCTCTCTTTGAACCATAAGGGCAGTTTCATTTTCTGCAAGGTGACAGGTATTCCTTTCTTAACAAAGGTAATTTGGATTGGAATTTCCATTGTTAAGCAATGCAGTTGTAAAGGGCGATATTATGACCGTATCATTTAATGACAGCAATTCCAGCAGTCCCTTGTTACTCTCATTTAAGTAAGGAGTTCGTTGTAATTTCCTTCTGAGCCACGGTGGCGCAGTGGTTAGAGTGCAGTACTTCTGCTGAGGCCAGCTGCCAGCAATTTGGCAGTTCACATTTCACCAGGCTCAAGGTTGACTCAGACTTTCATCCTTCCGAGGTGGGTAGAATGAGGAGCCAGATTGTTGGGGAAAATATTCTGACTCTGTAAACCACTTAGAGAGGGCTATGAAACACTGTAAAGCGGTATAAAAGTCTAAGTGCTATGGCTTCTGGCTTCCAATAAGCAAAGTCAGTGGGGATGCTGGCAGGAAGTTGCAAATCCTGGGTGACTTGCAAGCAAGCCAGTAGGTTGCTTGCTGCAGCACAAGCATGGGTGGGCAGGGGTGGCTTCTGCCAGATGTAGGAGGGCATGCTGATGGGTGGCAGGAAACAAGCACAGCCTGGCAGGGCCTGATCGTGCCTTTATAAAGACCCAATAATTAATATCGGAACATTTTTAAAGTGAGACTTGGTCTTGATTGATATAGGCTTGCAATTCAGTAAAAAAAAAAATCCATAGGTGTCCTTTTCCTTTCAAATATAATTCATCTAGATGTTCTTTGCAAAACTTCTGAGTATTAAGTAATTTGAATGGCTGCTGTCCTCTGTTCAAGCAGATTGTTCTAGACAGAATAGACTGACTATGATTTGTATATCCTATAGTAGAGCTTAGTGGTGTTGCTGATTGTACGTGTCTTTTTCTCTATTGTTCATTCAAAGTAACCACCCAGGCTGATTTTTTTTCAACATTAACTTTTTTACTGTGTAAAATAATTAGTGAAAAGTATCCCAAATATTGATGAGTAACATTTTTTATCCAAAAGGAAGGTAAGCAGGATTTAACCTTCACACAAAAGAAGAACGGAAAAACAAAAACAAAAAAGAACATTGGAAGGAAAAATTAAAAACATAATACTATGCAATGTCTATCTTCCAAAAGTTGACTTGTGGGGTTGTCTGTGTCACCTGAAAGGAGTCCTGGAAATTTCTCTTCCCCACAAACATTTGCATATCACATATATATATGTATGTATGTATGTTTGTTTGTTTGTTTGTTTGTTTGTTTACCAGAAG
>JANHZT010007296.1:14276-28970 GCA_032468215.1 Stegonotus admiraltiensis | reverse complement strand
TCTAGATAGACATCTTCCTCCAGGTACCGCGGGAGCTGTCGCGCAACCACACTCTCAACAACCTTCGCCGTAAAGCAGATATGCATTCAACCAAAATACAGTGACCTTATAGATCAGTGATGGCGAACCTTTTTGGCATCGAGTGCTCAAACCAGAATGCACATGTGCGCCGGAGCGCCGGAAACCTGAAGACCAGGTGGCCGGTGTGCATGCGTGTGCCAGCCACCTGGTCTTTGGGTTTCTGGCGTGCCAGCTGGTCTTCCTGTGCACCAGAGCACCAGAAACCCGAACACCAGGTGGCCGGCACGTGCATGCGCACCTGCCACCTGATCTTCGGGTTTCTGGTGCTCTGGCGTGCGCGAAGACCAGCTGCACACCGGAAACCAGAAGAGCAGCTTGCAATGGTGCACATGCCCAGAGAGGGGGCTCTGTGTGCCACTTCTGGCACGCGTCCATAGCTTTGCCATCATGGTTATAGATATTGTACAGGTAGTCCTGGACTTATGACCATAATGGAGCCCAACATTTTTGTTGCTAAACAAGACAGTTGTTAAGTGAATTTTGTCCTATTTTATGACCTTTTTGCCATAGTTCGGTGAATCACTGTTAAGTTAGTAACATGGTTGTTAAGTGAATCTGGCTTCCCCATTGACTTTGCTTGTCAGAAACTTGCAAAAGGTGAGCACATGATCCCAGGACATTGCAACCATCCTAAATGTGAGTCAGTTGTCAAGCGTCTGAGTTTTGATCACATGACCATGGGGATGCTGCAACGGTCATAAGTGTGAAAAACGGCAATAAGTCACTTTTTTCACTGCCATGTAACTTTGAACAGTCACTAAACTAACTGTTGTAAATTGAGGACTACCTGTACGTACATAATAGGCTTTATTGATATTTCTCATTCCATCAGGGAACTGGCAGGGACTATTCTTTTCCCCACTAGTTCTCCTTACATACGTAACTTCTGCATGAGAAAGAATTAGCCAAGAAATGTGCTTTTATGTGGCTTTTTGGAAGAGGCAGGATTGAAAACATTGACCTCTTGTTTGTGTTGTGTCATAAAATAAAAGCATTAAGCTTATTTTGCTTGAGGGTTTTTTTAAACACCTGGACAATTACAATGCTAAATTTTGTAGAGGTTGCAGCCAAATTTTGAAAGCGGGAGCAGAAGACTGTGGCACCATAACAATGATCTGGAGGCTACATAGAGCCAATGAGCTACAGGTTACCTATCCTCACGGTTTTAGAGTGAGGCTAAATAGCAATTGTCTACATTGCATATCTGTCTAAAATTACTTATTTTGTGGGTCTCTTCAGTAGAAGGCAAGCCAAAACAAAATGACTTTTGCAAAGCTGCATCAAGTACCCATCCCTGCAGAACAGATCTATTTGCATTTTTGCGCTGAATGTGCTTGAATGCTCTGGTGGCATCTGCAGACACGGACAGTTCTATTTCCACCAGAAGTTGGCTACAAAGAGATAAGAGCCAAAATGGTGTTCAGGCAAAAAGCCTGCAGGCAGACAGTCTTATCCATGAGTGGATACGTTAGTTAAACTCATAGATTATGTTAATGTCTTTCAGACCGCCTTTGAGGTTATTACTGGTGTAAATATTCTGTGTAATATTAAGGATGCTCAGTGCACAAAGATCAAGATTGAATATTTTTCATGAAGATTTTATCTCACAATCAAGCAGATTTCTACATGTTACACCTGTGCAACTGATTAAAGTAGCTTTAACACATAGTTCAAAATACAGGATGAAATATGGTGTAGGAACTTAATAAATATTATAGAAATAAAACTATTACATTCTTTGATAATTATTTTAAAGGATTCAGTGGTTTGACGCTAGTATCAGTTTTTAGAAGTAATTTTTCAGTATTTCAATATATTACGAAAACCAGACATATCCGGCTTGAACTGTATAAGGCCTATTTTCAGATCATCAATCAGGGACAACCTGCCTATTGAACTTTTATAGCCTTTATTCTCATTTTTATAAGAAGTAGAAATCATAGTGATTTTCATTGAAGGGTGAGGTGCTTCATTCTACTTGTAGCAACTAAGAATTCAACTGTATCTTCAGGATCATGTTGCATGAATGAATCTATTTTTTTTCTTAGATACGTTCTTTGGTAATTGCAGTATTATGCAGTCTAACCTATACTTCAAAATCTGTTCATTCAGTACGTGTTAGAAAGTCTTGTGCTGTAAGGTTAATGGAAATAATATAGTGAGTGGTATGAGACAGCTTTGGCTTATTGGCCTTTTGGCTAACATCAAGTGTGACACAACAAACGTTTCCATTGCCGTAAGCATAGAATTGAATATACCAGCATAATTTATGAGCAATGTGGAATTCCTGTCTGAGAGTTGTAAGTATATATTAATCTTTGCTTCTGGCTATCATCAGCTTAATGCCATATGAAACATCTTTTCCCTTAATATGCAAGATAAATAATTGGATGCCAAATAATGAAGTCATAAAGGTAAATAGTTTTTTAATAACATTAATTTTGCTTTGCCGAAGTAAAAAAAAACTATTTTGTATGGTAAATTAAAAATAATTAAATGGCTGAGGTTCAATTATCGCTAGCTATTATAAGGAGTGTTTGTGATCATAAGGAAAGCTGAATTATTAACAAATTCTCCATGCAAAGGGGACTTAAATGTAAATATTTATATATTTGTAAAATTTGTTGGCCACCCATTTTACCATAAGGTAACCCTGAGTGATTTACAATCTTAAAAAGGTTAGAACTATATAAAATAATACGTTCTTTTCTACTGTAAACTTGATCTGACTCTTTTTACTATCTTATGGTGTTTTCTGTATCATCATCATCATCATCATCATCATCGCTTAGGAATAGCCATAATTCAAGACCTGTATAGTGCAAGTATAAAAATGTAATTTGATAGTAATTAGTAGATGACAGCATCCTGATACTCCATTTAGCAAGTATTAAGCATGTTAGTGGGGAGGATGTAGAATTTTGCAGATATATATATATATATATATTTATATTTATATTTATATTTATTTATTCTGAAAAATATTCTGGTTACTTAACCTAGATATGCTTAGGACATTTTTAACATTTGTTCTTCATGATATGAATGGCACTGAAGAATTTTCTCCCATTCATAGAAACACAGGATGCTTCTTTTTCTTCTTCATCATATTATGAAACCTTATGATGTCCCGTTTTTTCTTTTGGTTGCTCTTTTGGTTGCTCTTCCTCATAGCACCCACCTTGAGAGACAGGTTGGATTGAAAACGGCAATTAGCTCAGTGTCACCAATGAGCTTCTGAACTTGGATCTGGTTTTTCCTGATCCCAGAACTATGTCTTAAGTATCACATTAGATTTCTTTTGTTCCACTGATTTTGCCCACTGGTCTTGTCTATCTCAGGATTGTTTATACCACGTTCCTCAATCAAAGCCTCCTAATATGTCAGGCTATTGTTACAAGCAGCTTCAGCCAGGTGAGGATGATGGACATTGCAGCCTCACATAACTGTTATCTAAAAGGATAGCTTTCATGCTTGAGGAAAGATTGAAACTTGAGACTCAAAGGGGACATTGCCAGTTTTTCAGTTCCTGGTTAAAATTTATGTGCTAAAAACTGAATTGCAAATCACGGAGACTAAAATCATGAGAATATTGCTTTGTATGAGTTAATATTGCTCTGTAACATATGTAGTTTAGCTACGATAAGACGGTGTCCTTATCTCAATGTAATTCTTCCGTTTTATGAATGTCTTGCTTTGTGGCTACATTCTGTCTTTAAAAGAAAACAGACATTTGGACTCTGTTATTAGAGAGATACTTTATTAAATTTGTAGTCTTCTGATTTTCAGCTGGTTGATTTTCTGCAGCTTCCTTTTAGGCACACAGGGGAGCATAAGCATAAGCTTGGCAAAGGAGTGTTCAATGCAGCAGTATGTGTAGGGAAAACCTAAGATGATCTAAGAAAAAACTGTAGGAACTTCTGTAATGGAGCCTGCCACTTACTGTGATAAGTTGTGATAGTCATAAAGCAGATCACCACATGGTATATAAATTGAATAAATAAATAAATAAATGATGCACAAGAGGTGACAATCATGTGGGGGCCGACAGTGTCCGGCTGCAGCCCGCTGGTTCCTTGGCCAGCACACTCTGGGGCTGTGCTGCATGTGTAGCGCAGGTGACTTCGAGCCCTGCTACCAAGCAGAGGCAGGCGATCTGGCCCACCGGATGTGCCACATGGCCACCTCCCCCATCGCACCTGTGGGCAAGCAAAGACAGACGGTTGGCCCCTGCACGTTCACTGCCTCCTGTGCTGGCCATGATCGCCCCCCCCCCCAGGGCTGGCGAACTTAAATGGGGCTTTTTTTGTTGGTAGGGCTTATATTACGAGCATCCTGAAAAATCATGCTAGGGCTTATTTTCTGGTTGGGTCTTAATTTTCGGGAAAATACTGTAATTATATGCTTTAATTTGTAGTCCTTTTGCTCTGTTACCTTGTCTAATAACTCTATTTAACAGTTCCGACATTAGAATAAATAATAAAGGGGATAAAGGATACCACTGCCTTGTTCCCTTCTGAATTTGAAAAGTCTTGTAGTTTTGTAAAGTCTTCATTCACCATGATTCGAGCTTTTTGGAGTGCATAGATGGACCTCAGATGCTGTATAAAGCCCAATCCAAAATCCATCTGTTCCACCATTTTAAACATAAATGCCCAGTTCAAATTGTCAGAAAGCTTTTTCTGCATCCAGAAAGATGAATGCAACCTGTTTGTCACTACATTGTTGTAAATATGCCGAGTCCTTCGGGAGAAGGGCGGTATAAAAATGTAAATAATAAATAAATAAAATAAATAAATATTAAATTATATTTAAAATTACTCTAATATTAACTTTTGTCTTTTAGGTAAGAAGCCACACTGGTCTTCATGTATATAATCCTGTAAAACATTTAAGTCTTTCAGCTAGAATAGATGTAAAGAATTTGGAGTCATTATTAAGGAAAGAGATTGGCCTGTAATTCTTCACAGAAGTTAAATCCAGTCCATCTTTGGGTATTAAAGAAATGTAGGCATCCTTCCAAAAGTCTGGTATAAGATTCCCCTGTAAAATAGAATGCATTAAGTGCTTCATCGGAAGAAGTAATTGATCTTCAAAAATGTTATAGAATCCGCTTGGTAGGCCATCTGGTCCCAGAGCTTTGCCTGATTTAGCTCTTTTAGAAATTAATCATCTTCGTTTCCTCCAAACAACAGTACTTGGAAGTAGAGCTGTGAGACAAAGAACTACATTTATAAAGTATATTAACATGTGAATAAATTGTACTTGGAAAAACAGCTGGACATATTTAGAGGCACAGTTGACTTTGTGCTATCTGTTTGGGATGTACATTTGGAATTTTTCTGTACTTTGAGAGTATATTGGAATACTGTACAAGGAAGTAACTATGTATCTTTTCTCATACTTTATATATACTAATCCAGAATTGGGACAATACAGGGTAATCTGTAATAGGGTTGTTACAAAGGACAGAAATTTAACACCTGGCGGTGAATAATTATGCTGGGTGATTTTTATATCTTTTCCCTGATAGGTTCTCACTACGACAAGCAGAATGAACGAATGTTTTCATATGCCCTTGATAGCTTGGTTACATTAATTGATCGATGGATGTTCTGTCCTGCAGTATTTCCAATTCTGTTAGTGAAAAGCATTCAGTGAAAAGGAGCTGCATGGAAGGCTAAGAGCCCACGTCAACTTGAGCAGCAAACTTGATGTAATCTAAATTGGCATGCTTGGTTCTGTTCTCTACACAGGCGCCTCATTGTGAGCACGCTTTTTGCAATGCCTGTATCACCCAGTGGTTCTCCCAACAGCAGACGTGTCCCGTCGACCGAAGTGTTGTGACTGTGGCTCACCTGCGCCCTGTTCCCCGGATCATGCGTAATATGCTATCTAAGCTGCAAATCACGTGTGACAATGCTGTTTTTGGTTGCACTGCTGTAGTGCGGCTTGACAACCTGATGTCTCACCTCAATGACTGCGAACACAATCCAAAGCGGCCTGTGACCTGTGAACAGGGATGCGGGTGAGTATTTTGCCAAATTTGTTTGTGTCTGATCGTGACCCCAGCAGTGTCATTATTTTCTGCTGGTCTGATGATAAAGATCACACATGACAACATGATCTGGAAACATTAGTGAGGGCAGCAATAATTGTGCCGTCTTGTTTTGTCAATGTGAAATGGCTTTTGTGATGCATCAGGTGTAACCAAATTGCACAGTATTGGCAGCTGGTAGCTTGGGAGTTGTTATTTTCAGGCTTGGTTTTCTTAGAGTCTTTTTACCTCTGTTTTTGGTTGCTTATCCACCTAAAGAGTTTTTTTCTAGGCACTCAATTGTAGTTACTTCTCTGTGCAGCTTGGAAATGCCCAAAGACGAATTGCCGAATCATAACTGTATAAAACATTTACGGTCAGTAGTACAGCAGCAACAGACAAGAATAGCTGAATTGGAAAAGACGTCCGCAGAACATAAGCATCAATTAGCAGAGCAGGTATTGCATTTTCTTTCCTTTGTCAAACGGCCAGGTGGCTTAAAGGATCCACTGACCTTTTCTAAACAAGAGGAATGAGAATGGGACTGTATTTTTAGAAAGTTTCTTTGTACAGCTTGTACTGAAGTGAAAACATGTCGTAATTGTGAATACAGGGAGTCCTCGACTTATGACCACAATTTCCATTGTTAAGCAAGACAGTTGTTAAGTACGTTTTGCCCCATTTTATGACGGTTCTTGCCACAGTTGTTAACGTGAATCACTGCAGTTAGTAAAATGGTTGTTAGATGAATCTGACTTCCCCATTGTCAGAAGGTTGCAAAAAATGATCATATGGCCCCAGGACACTGCAACCATCACAAATACATGCTGCGGTGGCTCACATGGTAAGACACTGAACCTGCGCTCTGCTGAGGTCAGCAGCTTGGCGGTTCAATTCCCATGAGCAAATAAACTGCATAGGGACAGGAAAGGAGCCTTCCCCGAATTCCTACTGGCATTCAGGCATCCCGTGGGTAAGATAACACCACCCAAAAAAATTTCCTTTCACAGAGGCAGCCAGCCATTTTGGTGATCCCTGGCTAACACATGCCATACACTTAAAAAAAAAAAAACATGCCAGTTGCCAAGCATCTGAATTTTGATCACTTAACCACAGGGATGCTGCAACAGTCATTAACTGTGAAAACAAGTTATAAGTCACTTTTTTCAATGCTGTTGTAACTTTGAATGATCACCAAACAAATGGTTATAAGTTGAGAGTTACGTATACAGATAATCTTTGACTTATGACCACAATTGTTCCACTGTTTGGAATTTCCGTGGTTAAGAAAGGCAGTTGTTAAATGAGTTGCGCCCAGTTTTATGATCTTTTTTGCCACAATTAAGGAAATCACTGCAGTTGTTAAGTGAATTAGGTGGTTGTTAAGTGAATTAGGTGGTCATTAAGTGAATCAGGCTTACCCCATTGACTTTGCTTGCTAAAAGGTGGCTGGGAAGATCACAAATGGCAGTCGTGTGACTCCTAGACATTGCAACCATCATAAATACATGCCAGCTGCCAAATTTTGATCACATGACCATGGGGATACTGCAATGGTTGTAAGTGCGAGGACCAGTTGTAAGTCACCTTTTGGTGTTGTTGTAACTTTAAACAATCACCAAACGAATAGTTGCAAGTCAAGGACGACCTGTATTCCGTGGACATGTATTTTAGTATCGTGCAACATTCTAGACTCAAACATGATTTAATATGTGGGAAGGAAGTCGCATAGAACCTGTCTGCATCCTTTTGAATCAAATATGCCTTCTTTTGGACCCCAAATCCAAGCCTGGGAAAAGAGGCGACTTCGTTCAAGGAGTTGCTGATAGGACACCCAGTGCAGTTCATATCTCCCTTTCTTCTTTGAATCTGCATTGCTGCACACTGTTAATGTGTAAAGTGTTGAGCATTAATAAATGTTAGTGATAAAAACTTCTGTAATAAATTAAGCTATATTATGGAATTTTTTTTATTGCTGCAGGGTAGCCTCTGGGTCCTATTAGTTAAATTATTGTAATATCCATTTTTGCAGAAACGGGACATACAGTTGTTAAAAGCATACATGCGAGCAATACGTAGTGTCAATCCCAACCTGCAGAATTTGGAGGAGACTATTGAATATAATGAAATCCTTGAGTAAGTATTAATCTCTCACTAATGCTGGACTGGAAGAGTTGTGGTGGGGGTTCAAACTTGGGAAAAGGCAATAGTGAATAGTGGTGGGAAATTATTGAAAATCAGAGCAAACATCTGTAGGAAAAATTATGGGGTACATTTATATGTTATGCTACCAAGTACAGTTGTTGAAACATAGCAATCAAGGTAATACTTGTCATTATGGTGAATGAAGATGGAACATCTGCAAACAATCAAGCTCAGAAAGCACCCAGGAGCCCATAATACTTCCCAAAGGCCACGATCCCCAATCCCTAATCTCTACCCACACTGATACTGAACCGCACCAATTCAATTGGAGCAGTACAAGAATCATCGGTCATGCTACCACCTGCCACGCTCATGAGTTTATTGAAGCCTGGCACTCCACAAGCAATTCCATCAACAGACACATCAACCTACAACCAACCTATGAACCCCTCAGAATTCAAACCAACCACACAGCCAAACAGAGACAGCACCAACCATCAACCAACCCATGCAACCCGCCCCCCACCAGCACTTTACCTCGAAATGACCCTCACCTGACGTGATCCCCACCACAAGGCCCATCACAAGACCCTCCCTCACACAACCTGCTCCTGATGTGACCTCACTATCACAAGACCTACTGACCACACAAAGCTCTTATGAGTAGAAGAACACGCACACCAACCTCCCCTAAATTTCATGGAAGATGTTACCTAGCCTGATAAAGAACTATTTGGAAACCAACCCATAAGCTCAGAGAACAAACCTCCACCCTCACTTCCCATTATGCTAGCTAAGAATAGGTTATCTTTTTCCAACTCTGGAAGTTGTTTCTCAGGATAATAGTAGCTTTCAAACATAATATTCAGTGAGCTGATAACCTGTTAAGATTATGAATTCAGAAATCATAAGCAGGTAACTCTTCATTTCCTGAGCCATTACAGTAGCTTGACCACTAACTAGATGGTTGCTGCTGTTATCAGTATGATAAAGGAGATAAATTGGGACTGATTTAAGATTAATTAGTCAAGGTAACATGTTCAGATTTTATTTTTGAAGCATTGATCTCTTACCATCTTGAAATTACAGACCTTAGAACATAGTTCTAATTGATGGAGACACGGGAATGTTAAGAATGTGAAAGATACTGAACAAATGTAGATATTTTAGATGTTAAAAAATAGTCAAAGGAGTGGAGATCCTGTTCAATGCCAAAGAACATGTCTGGATTATCAATGGATACCACTTTGGTATCCCATTGTTAGAATAATTAAGCTTTGAGGCTTCATAGTTCTCATTTCAAAAGGGCCTGATTGTGTAAACCACCCTGGGAAATGGGTGGTGTGCAAGTGATTATGTAGATAAAAATATATTCCCAAACAAATTAGGACAAATAGAATTGGGAGCAATGCTAGAAGGATTCATAATGTCACAGACTTAAGAGTAAACCTCAGAAGCTGTGATTTCAGGATAAGTCCTGGTGCCTCATCTTACACAATGTAGAGCCACAGGAATGAGAGATTGTTCTAGAAAGATCACAGTTTATGAGATTCAGCAGGAGGTCCAGTAGACCAACTTCCTCATCTGTGGCTGTGCAGGCTAGATTTACTAGGAGATCAAGAGTGCTTGGATGAATCCAGATTCTTCATGGCTGCCATAAAGAAAATAAGCTTCAAAACATTTTCAAGATCACTGTATGAAGTTTGGAGGAAATAGTTTTTTTAAAGTGAAATTTTGAAGTATTTGTCTGGTGGCTTTCTGTTTCCTAGATATTCTTAATTTTATGTTAGAGATACTGTATTTTTCAGAGTATAAGATGCACCTTTTTCCTTGGGTATGTCTTATACACTGAATGTAGCCCCACCCTTTGGCCTCTGCCTCCCAGCAATTTACCTCCTTGCAGCAAGCAGCAAGAAGAAACTGTCCATTTTCAGCCCTGTTCCAGGCTTCAGGGATTGCCATTGCCTATTGCTGCGTGGGCCTCTGCTGCTTGCTGCAAGGAGGTAAATTGCTGGGGGTAGATTTTTTTTTCACATGCTAATCAAGCTATTGTGAAAACGAAAATGAAAGCAGGCCGTTTGCTGCACTGAGGCAAAATTGCTGGGAGGCAGAGGCAGATTTCTTTTTCTGTTTTCCTCACCAAAAAAGGTAGGTGTATCTTATAGTCCGGAGCATCTTATACTCCGAAAAATATGGTCATACTTTGTGCCTAATGCAGGGAGTAGTCCAAATAGACCTGAACATTACTCATCATGATTGTTTGGCAGGGAACCATCATCCACTTGATCAGAAATACAATAAAAGGAATCTTGCTCTCTAGGCTTTCATTGCAGTGCTATTGGTTTCATCTGTTTCTCTTTCCTCATTGTGTGATTGTTTCTTTTCACTTGACTCCTAGGTGGGTGAATTCCTTGCAGCCAGCCCGGGTAACCCGATGGGGTGGTATGATCTCTACACCAGATGCTGTACTCCAAGCTGTGATCAAGCGTTCCTTGGTGGAAAGTGGCTGCCCCACATCCATCATCAATGAATTGATTGAAAATGCCCATGAACGGAACTGGCCCCAAGGCTTGGCCACCCTAGAAACTCGCCAGATGAACCGACGCTATTATGAAAACTATGTGGCCAAACGCATCCCAGGCAAACAAGCTGTGGTTGTGATGGCCTGTGAGAATCAGCACATGGGAGAGGAGATGGTGCTAGAGCCAGGCTTGGTGATGATATTTGCACATGGAGTGGAGGAAATTTAAAGACTCGACAGAGATGATAAAAACGGCGTGCTTGAATACATATATATATATAGAGAGAGAGAGAGAGAAAGAAAGAAAGAAAGAGAGGCTCCAACTCTAAGCCCACTGATTCTGTTCTGTTGTACTGTTATCAGGGCATCATTCCTCTCTTCGTTGAATAAAATGCTACTCCCTAATTATACTGGGCATGAGCCCAGGAATTTATGCAAAATGCCATGCTGCACTCCCTTCTCCTTATGGTCATTAGCCCTGGTCTGATGTTGACGAAGATTTCCAAATGTCTACAAAGGAGCACAACAAATTCCTCCCTGTTCCAGAAAGAGCTGTGGTCTTCGGTCATATTAAGTCTTTGAACTCCTGATATGACTGCATTGGCCTGAATAGCCTGGTTCCTGTTTGGGATCTGTAAACCATGACTTAAGATTTTGAGAAGCTGAAAGTTTATTCTGAAGAATTTTAGCCCATCACTTCCAGGTCCATTTGGCTTCTCTCGTCTAAGGCATCTCTGTGGAATAATAGGATTTACACAGTACTTTTAAGATGAGTTTTTAGCTTTTATGTGGAGAGGGATTTTGAGTAAAACATGAGAACGCAGATGCCAAGTTGGAGTTGTAAGTAATGCCAAATGTATACATCAGTAGATCCTTCAATGTAAACTGTCTTGTGGAGCCAAAAAGCTGCGTCATTTGGAGAACAATCTGCAACTCATTTTGGATGTGTTTCCATTGTATAAGAAACACTCCTTTCCTATTGTGGCTTGGTTTTCAAAGGAAGTCACATTGTTTAGCTTTGTAGCATTGTTACCACCACTGCAGGATGAAAAGTGATTCTCCTGAAGTCTGGAGCTCAGTTTTCTCCACGCTCTTGAAAGATTGCTGAAGCATCTTGAATGCTTTGCGGACTTCTCCTTTCTAATAAGAAGCAAGCCTTCAATCGTACACATCACTCCACCCGATCAGAAATGGTCCCTCTAAATTGCATGTGCCATTTAAAGTTGTATCAACTTCATAACCTTTTGAAGAAAACACAAAAAGAATGGGACTCAGATTTATCTAGTCTTGTTACGTTGCCTATTTTGAAAAATCATCTGTATTTATTTTCTTTTTTCACATTTTGATGATTGTGTTTAGTCTTTTGTATTATTTTTGTGCTTGTATGTTTTCCTTTTATTTTATTTTTAAAAAATACAGTAGCTAGGAATGTCTTCAAATTTAGTTTTACCTGTCAAATTTAATTTATTTGCCATCTTTAGTTTCTGTTTATATATATATATAGCAACTTCTTTCCAATGCTTTAAATATTTGTTAATTGCTTAAAACATTTCTGCTGGAGTTCTTGAGGACAAGGAATAAATGCATTGATAAAGGAGCAGTTAAACTTGCTCTGATTGAAGTGTTTTGCTATACAGTCCATTTTGAGCGGCTTTCATATGTTAAACTGGCTAAATATTCTTCTCTGACTAGGAACATTTAAACCAGTCTTGACTGTCTTCTAGTGTTTCATACAGATTTTCTTAATGTTCCGCTATCCGAGATTTGCAATGGTGCAGAATTTGGATCATGTCATATAAACAGTTGCTTCTTCAGATGTCTGGGATTAAAAAAAAAAATTGCTCCAGAAATCCTCAGTGGGAACAATGGCTTGAGAAGACCTCCTTGTGCTCTCACCAGAAGCAGCATGGGAAATTTTCTCATTATGTGCAATAGTAAGCGGCCTAAATATTACATGATGAGCCCATGATGGAGAATCCATGTTATAGCAATACGGCTCTCATTCGTGTCGGTTACTGGCAAACTCATCTTCTATGGAAGAGAAGAGAGAGGGGACCCTGGAGGAAGATACAGTAGTTCAATTTCAGTCATCTTAACAAAAGCAACTCCGTTCCTTCCATCATTTGTACAAATAAAGATTGTGAATAATTCTCAACATTTGCCAGGCAGATGCTGTTTCAGATTTTCTTTTATGGGAAATGCCTGTGCTTTGAAGACTCAGTTTGGTGGCCTTTACTTCTTTGCAAATCTGATGGATGGGTTTTGCAACATTTTTCAGCTCTGCTGGGTCCTCATTTCCTGCAATCTTTCATTTTAATCTTTGCTGACATGCTGCTTTATGCTCTTCCTCTCTCATCTTCCTCGTCCACACCCCTTTGATGGTAGAGTTTTGTTTTAGAAACCAAGTCTGTCTCTGATAACTGTTTCTAGTGCTGTGAATTATTACTTATAAGTATCTTAAAAACTCCTTGAATAGTTACTTCTCTTTGTAAGTCATGTTAAAATACTTGGAATGTGCATCAAAAATCAGGTCAGTTTTAGGGGTGGAATGGGTTGTGTTCATGTCTGTAATATGGCATGTTTTGAAAGGGGATTTATTTGTTGAAGATTACTTCTAATCAAGAGTCCCTGTTGCTCAGGAATTTGAAAAAAAAAGCTGCTAAATCCAACCTAATAACTGCATCTTGAGCTAACTGCATCTCTAAATGTTGTTCTCCTAACACACCTTGTCTTTCTCCTCAGTGTCCTGCTGTCGCTCTTCCTTGTGCTCTAAAACATCCAATAGAAATTGTCATGTCTTCTGCCAGTATCCAAATCATGGGTTGCATTTTGTGTTTTATTGTTCAATTGTGCTGACTGCACTAATAAATTGCTTTTTTTCCCCTTGACTCCTTTACATATATATATATGTATATATATATTGTATTTCATTCAGATTATATAGGCTGTTGCCTCTTGCATGACTGCTTGATTTCTTTTGGATTAACCTCCTGCAAAGCTGCTTGGTTCTTTGTTAGTAGTGGTGCCCCTCCCTCTTTGCCACCATTTTTCCTCCCTAATTCCTACAACAAAGGCTTTCCAGGTGACCCAAAATTGATTTCTATTTAGGAGAGATCAGTAGCCTCCATAATTACTGATTCAGATTTAGCTTGCCCCATTTTCTTGTCCTCTATCTAACCTTGTAGTACAAATTGGTTCTTAACTCTTAGAGAAATACGTTATTTGGATTGTCGTCAGGGATATTTAGTCTCCGGATTTTTCTCAATGGCTAAGCTAAAAACAAGAAAGAAGGGCCAAAGTGTCACTTGACTTAAGCTAAGCAAGTGCAATCATGAAACTTGCTGGCAAGAAGCAAAGATTACCTGCCCTTCAGAAGATAGCAGTTTTTATTTGGGAATAGTTTTCCAATGTACAACTAGGAGAAAGGGGCAATCAGGTTTGTGCTCCAAGTCTGACAGAAGTTGAAGAGGCTTCTAGTTCAAGCTTGGCTATTGAATACAGCGTGTTGAGATTTCCTAATATATTCATTTATTAGATTTATATCAGGCTTGTCTATACAAGCACTCAAGGCGTCTTGACATATTATGGTGATGTTATAGACAGGAGGGAAAAAGAGCCTAGGTTAGCATATATTAAAAGTGGTGTGCCAGAGATGCCATGAGCATAAGGCCTCTTCCATGCTACATTTGTTTCTAGAGACTTTTTTTTAAATGTCCATTTAGATAGGAGCCAAATTAAAATCCTATCAAATATTCTGTGCCTATTACCAGGTCAACTGATTTAAATTTACTCAATGAATGCCCAGCGAAGAACATAGATAAACCAACCTGAGTAGTCCAATAGAGCTTGATCTATGTTCTGTTACAGACATTACTGATGAGCTATAGATGGGAATCAGTCCTAAATTTAA